>CAHIKZ030001058.1:125000-127500 GCA_903632075.3 Acanthosepion pharaonis | reverse complement strand
ATTATTTAGTATTGAGCCGATAACAGAATGAAATACAAAAAAAAAAAAAAAACGATATGAACGGAGAAAAAAAAAATCAGTTTGAAAATACAAAATAACATAGTGGAAGAGCGATTTACTAAGAACAGTTCCAGTAAGAGAGAAAGTTGAAAGCAAGAAGTATCCACTGAGGATCGAACTCACTACTCAATCGTATTTTTTTTTTTTTTTTTTTTTAAGCATTTCACCCCAAGCAAGGCAAGAATGCTACTAGTTCACATGGACTTATATAGAGTGAATACGAAAGAAAACCTGTGTATACGGAGAATGAGAAAATGATAAAAGATGAACGGGTTTCAAGATATTCGAACAAAACAGTGCTCAATGCATATCTATAGAGCATGAATATTATAAATTTCTTTATTTAAAAAATATGGTTCCATTGCTACACAGGAATTACCATGTTTCGAAAACAGAAACTAAAAAAACTTCAAATTCAATCATAGAATTAACGTCCCTAGTCCTGTTTCATTTTCAAGTGAATTTTGGAATAACTTCTTATAGCGAAGAAAACGGCGACTTACCTCATCAAACCAAGCGACAGCGCGTCGCGTGTATTCTACGACGGAAAAAGTGGCGAAAGAAAATTCCTTACCAAACAGAAGGGAACGTATTCCGCATAACATGCTGAAAATGGAATATTTGGATTAAAAAAAAAAATCAAGTCCGTCGCAGGAGTCGCTAAAAGAGGATATTGATATGCAAATTATGAAGCATCCTATCCCAGCTGTCGACGAATGAAAAAAATAGGTTCTGCCGATAAAAGCAGTTGGTGTTCTCGATTCGGAGGAGGGAAATTCGGGCATTTTTGGCTTCGGTGTTTGTTAGAGAGTGAATTATTTTCCTGACTGGTTACACGCATTGTGATTTAATATAATACCGGCGAATCGAGTTTTCAGCATTTCTTTCTGCCCACCCCACCCCCACCCCGATATTCTAGTCTGTACTTACAGTGATTTTTCTTTGTGTTGTGTTCTGCGACAACTACTTCCTTTGCTTTCAGGACGCTTACACTACATTTGTAATTTGCAAAGTTTTATGAGCATATACATTCACAATATTTGTTTCTAAGTATATGGGGAAATTGTCATTTTGACAAGGGTGTCAGGGTATTCATTTTCACTGACAACCATGAGGTTAGGTGAAGGTAGGGTAGGGGTGCCTTCTTCAGCGAATGACGTCTGATCTTTATCAACGACAAAACGTTTTTCGGCACTTGTTTCGCCGATAAATTTGTACTTGTATACATAAATATTTTTTCTAAAAGTATTGTTTCTATATGAATACGACGTGCTGAACTACAATTTTAAAATATAATTCTTAATTCTAATTACTTATAGACTGTTCTTCTTTTAAAACAAATATAATAGAATTACTTAAATTATTTAAAAATTTTAGTTAAATAACAAATATAAACAAGTATATTTAAGTTATCAGCTTTTCTTTAAACATTACTAAAGGGCCGTTTTTGACAATGTTATTTCATTTCTTTGATTAAGTCAATTTATATTTTTATAAACCTAGTAATATATAGTTTCTCATGTATGCACAAAGGACATGGGTCATTTAATGATCAACATATTCCAGCATTTCTTATTAATTTACATTTCACATTAGGTGTTTTATTGGTTTCTTACCAGAAATATTTCGATAGGGACGTCTGATTTCGGTATTCATTTATCCTAAAAGAAATTTGATGTTGATTGAACAGTTTTTTGAACGCATGTCTTGTTCTCCAATGCAGAGTTTTACGTTGTCTGGATTCTCAATAGATGAGATATTGCACTGGTATATATATATATATATATATATATATATATATATATATATATAAACATAAAACATTAGGCAGCATATGATTTACATACAAGAATTAATCACACATAGAATTAATCTAAACTGAATACACTTGTAAAAATAGAATACGTGGATTTAACACATCACAAGAAATATTTAAATAAAATTCTCACTTAAAAATTTTGCACGTTCCGAGATCTTACAACCGTCAATAATAGCAGATATTCAAAAAACATCTTTCGGTCGACATACAGATATATTGTCTCAAATTTTTGATTTTATAAGAAAAAAATCACATGCCTGATGATGGATGGAAGACCGTCCGTAAGTACTTTAACATCGAATAAACTGAAAAACTACAGACAACAAGTTTTTCTTCAAGGATCAAAACTCGCATTATGGATGAACAGGATTTTAATGCATATATTATGTTTTCTAGTGACGGATGTCGCCAATAATCGCATTGATACTTCTGATTAATTCTATGTGTGATTAATTCTTGTATATATATATATATATATATATATATATATGAGATATTGCATTGGTAAATATATATATATGAGATATTGCATTGGTAAATATATATATATATATATATTATATATATATATATATATATATATATATATATATATATATATATATATATATATATATATAC
>CAHIKZ030001058.1:25000-120000 GCA_903632075.3 Acanthosepion pharaonis | reverse complement strand
CTCCCGTCAATATCGGGAGTTCATTCATTCTCCCCGATGGCAAGCAGGGCGTCTTCGTAGGAGTCTGAAGGTCGGCTGGATCGTTTAGATTAAAATCGCCCAGATAAAATCTACCAAGCAACGTTTTCACCGTCTGAAGAGCTGGAGCACGTCCTGGCACTTACTCCTTTCCGAAATTCAAAGAACATGATAGGACAAAAGTGCAATTTTTCTTCGTCAATTATTGACAAAAACTCAACATTCAAAAATGTCTGACTCCTAATTAAACGATGAACGATTTCAGTCTCGAACACACCGGAAATCAATGCCAAAAGTAAGTATACTATCAAGTTGCGGTCATTTCATATTAACCTCTTTCCCGATAATGATCCGTCCTCGGTAAGACGATAAACTTCGTCCGGCAGACAAGCCTCTGATCAGGAGGTTTTGTGGAGCATCGAACCACCACTTAATTACTGGTGTTTTCGTTGGGTGTTTTTACGTATCAGGGTCCCAGCTGTGGGCAAATAGTTAACCACCTAAAAAGGGTCAAAACACTATGGAAGTATAAAAATAAGTTTTAAAGCTAGGAATATTTTTTTGAAAAATTTTATCACCAGCAATAAAAATTTTGTCAACATTAAAAAAAAAAAAATTGAGTAAAGTGAAACAAGCCAAACCAAAAACCAAACCGTAAAGCGAAACAAACCAAACCAAAAACCAAACCGTAAAGCGAAACAAACCAAACCGTAAAGCGAAACAAACCAAACTAGACAATTATAAGGGGGAAAACGTTTCATTTTCAGAAGAATATTTTTATTTGTTTTTAATATAGTATCTAAGAAACTGAGGTACCTTGAAGTACACGAATGGTGGCTAACACCTCTACCGGACGTATGAATTGACAACTAGACTCGTTTCCAGCTCAGAAGTTGTTGTGGTAGGATCCACCTATTTTGCATAGTGGAGTACCGACCATATAAATATGGTTGGTACCGGGAAGAGAGGGGAGGAATCAAGAGATTCAATCCAGAGACTCTGCCCGACTGCGAGTCAACCCATTCTCCAGGAACGGTCTTCCCAGGAATATACAATAGACTATATGTAAATATTGTGTACACTTTCTTGTTTCAATACATTTTGTTCTAAGTACCTTTTGTGTTGCATTATTATTCCATGCAACAAGTTTCAACAGAAGTGCATAAAAAGAATTAAGATTGACTATGAACAGAAGCGCCTTGAAGTACCCGAGTGGTGGCTAAGACCTCTACAAGACGTTTCAAGCTCCGAAGGGCATAAAAGGAATAAAGATCGACTGAGAAATTCAGGAACCTTGAAGTACTCGACTGGTGGCTAACACGTCTACCAGACGTATGAGTTGACAATTGGATCCATTTCAAGACCAGAATAGCATAAAAAGAATCAAGATCGACATATAAACACGTCTGTAGCTAGTTTTTGAATGTTTTATTTTGAACGTGACTACTCGTCCGTGTATGAAAAAACATCGTTTAAACGATAAAATTGTTCCTCCTTCTATTCTCTAACTTTCCAAGAGTCAGGTCAGACCGAAAGTAGAGCACTGCTTCCATATATGGGAAGAAGAAATGGTTGGGTCTTTGTACCACTCCATTAACAACTTACTCGCCAATTAGTTTGGGGAAAAACGTTTCATTTTCAGATTATTTTTTTCTAAGAAACTGAGGCACCTTGAAGTGACCGGGCGGTGACTAACACTTCACAAGATGTATGAGTTGACAACTGGATTCGTTGCAAGCTCAGAATAGCATAAAAGGAATCAAGGCCGACATATAAACACGTCTGTAGCTGGTTTTTGAACGTTTCCACGTCTACGCCGGGGAAGAGTTTTAAATAATGAAAATCGGGCACGAACCTTTGCAATGAACTGTTGAATAAAGATAAGAAAAAGAATATTCATAATTTTTGATTTAGCTAAGATTAAATTTCTACTTCTCTTAACGCAAACTTTGCCTGTGTCTTCTTATTCGTTCCCTGATCCCCTTCAGTATCTGGTGCTTTCTCTTTTAACTAAATGCCATGAAAGCATTAGTTCAGATCTTTTAGCTACGCTGACGGGCAATTTATCAAATTTAAAATCCAACTCATTTATCCTATGAAATACTTGATCTATTAGAAAATAGATTCAGTTGTAAACACAAAAGAATCATAAAAATGATTTAATAAGTCTCCAGATGTCGGCTTATATTCCTTACCTATTACTCAGAGGTTATTGTCAGACAGAAAGGGATATTAGTCCACGTCCCGAAATAAGTATGCCACAAAAAAGAAGCCGCATATGTATGACATAAGAAAAACAAAGAGGTTTACTGAGGAGTCAAATTTGAGTTTCAGCAACAAAAGACAGGATGATGTGGAGAGCCATGATCGTCTAGATACAGAAGGATGCGACACGTAAAGAAGAAGCATATGTATGACATAAGAAAAACAAAGTGGTTTACTGAGGAGTCAAATTTGAGTTTCAGCAACAAAAGACAGGATGATGTGGAGAGCCATGATCGTCTAGATACTGAAAGACGCGACACGTAAAGAAGAAGCATATGTATATGATAACAAGAAAAAATGGGATAATGAAATGTCATATATTAGTTTGAGCAACAAAGGACTGGATGGTGTGGCGAGCCATGAACGTGTAAATCATTAAGGATATAGTACGTAAAAAAGAAGTATAAGTATATCATAACTAGCTCAAAGATGGATAAAGAGAGGATGCTGAGGAGAGCCATAATCGTGTAAATACTGAAGGACATCCCACGTAAAGAAGAAGCATATGTTCTGAATAAAAAAAATAAAAAGGCATAATAAAGTATTACATGTTTTTGCAGAAAATTGTGGAGAGCCATGATCGTGCAAATCCTTAAGAATACGGAACACAAAAGAAGAAATATAGAAAAATCATAACAAGGACAACTCAGTGTTTTAAAGAGTCAAATATTAGTTAGAGCAACAAAAGACAGGATGATGTGGAGAGCCATGATCGTCTAAATACTGAAGGACGTAACACGTAAAGAAGAAGTATATGCAGATGATAATAATAAAAAAAATGGGATAATAAAAAGTCATATATTAGTTTGAGAAAAAAAAGACTGGATGTAGTGGAGAGCCATGATCGCGTAAATAGTGATTGACATCGCACATAGAGAAGAAGCTTATGAACAGCATAAAAACGCCAAAGAGCGGAAGTAAACAGTCAAATGTCAATTTGAGCTACAACAGTCAGGATGTTGTGGAGGGCGATTATCCCGTACATACTCAAAGACATGGCATTAAGAGCAGAAGTATATGTATAGTATAAAAAAAAGACAAAGAGGCGTGGTTAAAAGTCAAATGTTAATTTGAGGTACAAAATAGACGATGTTCTGGAGAACCACGATCGTGTAAAAATTTGAGGACATGGAATCAAACTAAAAAAAAAGTGAAGGCTCCATATTGATATGGCAGTCTGAATTGAATTCTCAGAACAGAATTAACACTGGTCAATGTAAAATTCTTGAACTGGACAAAACATACAAGGACCTTGGAATCCAAAGAAACCGTCTATACATAAAAGAAGGTGGAAGAGGTCTTATTCAGCTAGAATTGTCATACAAGAAACAACTATTGGCTTACCAACCATGGAAACAACAAATGACTGGATGATAAAATGAAACAACATGAAAACAGAAAAGAAAAATATTCAATAATAAAAGAAATACAAACAACATTTACAATTCTGAGTAAATCAAAACAGAAGCCAAGAACCAACTATTGCAGCAAAAGATATGAAAAAAGGGAACAGATGAAACAACGCTTACAAACCTCTGCATGGCCAAAAACGTACAAAAACCCAATGTTGATAAAGTTAATACTCATCGATGGTTACGAGCATCTGGATTAAACAAACATATTCTTGCAGCGCAAGACCAGAGTCTTTTCACTAGGAATTTTCAGGCAAATATCATACATAAAATGTGGATCCAAAATGCAGGTTCTGTGTGTTCTAATCTCAGGATGTTCTATACTTGTGTGTCACGATAGAGTGTGTGGACAATGTGAAAATGTGTGTGTGTGTGCGCCGGTTACAGAAATAGAAGATGTCACCATTCTATTTTATTTCCACACAGACAGAAAAATTGAAGCAAATAGGCCGGACATTATTGTCAAAAACCAGAAAGAAAAAACTTGCCTACTAATTGATATGATATGGCTTCCAGCGGATTGTAACATAGCAACCAAAGAATTTGAAAAACTATCAAAATACAAAGACCTGGAAATAGAAAAGAAAAATGTCAAATTGAAAACAAGAATAATACCAGTGGTAATAGGTGCACTTGGAATTATAAAAAATGGAACAAAACAACACATTGAAAGAATCCTGGAAACCCCAGGACATACAGAAAATTGGGACCCAGAAAGAAATTTGTCTATGTAACGCTACAACTTCATCGGAAAAAAAAAAAAAAAAAAAAAAATTAACATGAAATGGAATAATAACACACCACGACCTAGGTCTTTCCGCAGACTTGGTGGTAGTGTGTCCATAATAAATCGAATGATGATGATGATGACAATAATTATAATAATAATAATAAGTAGAAGCGCTTGGATCTTTAAACGGTTCCAGTAAACTCATTGAAGTGATTCCTGGAAGCCCATGACTTAAAAAATACAAACCATTGTTCTCACGTGTACAGATCCTTACCTTACGAAGAGCTCTCTCTATGTAAAATGTGTGTGTTTTTTAATCGGTTAGTGGAAAATGTCATGGTGCCATTTCTGACCTTAGGTCTCTGGGGCCGGGACCCGGAAAGAAATATGTACAAACCGGAAATCAAAATGAAATAAAATGATAATAATAATCTAAAAAATATGCCACATGGAGACATCAACAATACCTCTTGCAGTTGGAGCCCTCGGAATGGTTGGAAAAGAATTCTGTGGACTCACTGAAGGGATTCCTGGAAGTCTATGCTTTAAAGAAATACAAGAAATTGTTCTCACGAGTACAACCCATACCTTACGAATGGCTTTATCTATGTGCGTGTCTTTTATTTTATTTTTTTTTGTTTTGTTTTTACTGGGTAAATGGAAAATGTCATGATGACATTTCTGACCTTAGATCTCTTGTGGGGACCCGGAAAGAAATGTGTACACACCAGAATTCAAAGGAATAATAATAATAATAATAATAATAATAATAATAATTAGAAACGAAGTCGGCAAATATTGAAATTTTACATCGATAAATAAAAGACAGGAAGTTGTGGAGACTTATAGTCGGCTGAGAGGACATGGCATCTTAAATAAAAGCTGAAAGAAACATTCAATAACATAAGGAATGTCTTTCATATATTGTAACGAACTGCGTGGGCTAATAAAGAGAATCAACCATTTTTTGTATACATTTAACTTCCATAGCAAGATGTCTGTAAGTCTGTTAAAGGCCTTTTCTGGATTTACTATCGTCGGCCGTAACCTGGCAACAAATGTTACGTGGACGACACTGTATTGATGGCAGTTACAGTCGGACATTGAACGAATTACTATACAAAGACTCCGAGGACAGTTAGAAGAAATAACTAAATATTAACTCTAAGATGGAATCCAGTGAATTGATCGTTGAATAACATTAGTAACAAAGGAAGTATTTTTGGACAGCCACAAAATGATTATGCTTTCGACCAGGATGTGAGTGCTGTGACAATCCATTCAAAAAATAAACGACCTGAAGCGAAAGATATGTCGTTCTAACGAAGAATGTTGGTAATGCTATAGAATGTCTGTGAGAAAGAGGCATTTTTTTTCGACCATGAACAACTGATGCAATGTTGACAAGAACCAAAGACAGAAAAGAGATGTGAAACTTTGAGGACAATATGCTTGGAAGTTATTATACACACAAGGCAATCGTAAGCAAGAAAGTCCAATCCCTGGGTCGGGAAGTGTTCATTGACTCAGTGGAAACGGACGAGCAATAACTGAACAATGTTACGTAAAAATAAGTACCAGACGATATCCCTAGGAATGATCAGTTGATCGAGAGCTGTTTACTTAAATAAAGGATTCAAATCGGAATTGCCTGTAGAATACGCAGAGTGATATACACCCGAGGAAGGCCAGAGAGCAAAACGACTGAAACACTGTGATATCAACTAGAAAGATGAGGACAATACGTCGAATATAAATCGTGTATATAATGATAACTTCTCACCCCATAAAACCAGACAGGAACAAACAAGTTTAACCACAAAATGCCCAACGCGCCATTATTGGGTTATATTGCAGAGAAACCTATAATTAATAATTCTTTATAAAACTATATATATTATAGGATTCATTATAAACCTATAATAATAATCAGTCAGTTATGTGCCGTGCGTGTTACAGGCGATCATGTATCTTTCGATACACGATTAACGAGACAGATTTTTTTCCCGCTATAGGTTGCAATTTCTTTCTGCGGTAGACCAGTTGCCATCGAAGGTATAGAGCCAGGTCTGTCCTGCTATTTACCCATAAACTGGCGATGAAAAGAAGAGGATTCATACCTTTTTCCAAGTGTCAGACAGTTATGTGCCATGCGTGATACACGCTTAGGCGATCATGTACCTTTCGATAAACGACTGAAGAGGCAGATTTTTTTTTCTCGCTTTAAGTTGCTATTTCTTTCTGAAGTAGGCCAGTTGCTATCGAAGCCTATAGAACCCGGTCTGTCTTACTATTTTACCCATAGCTGGGGAGAGAAGAAAACGATTCATAGACATCCCAAGATTATTAACACGTAAGGAAATATCAGTCAGTTATGTGCCATGCGTGATATCCTTTAGTCGATCATGTATCTTTCGATACATGACTGATGAAGCAGATTTTTTAAATTTTTTTTTTAATTGATTTTTTTTTGATGAGGGTGCCATTTTTCTGCGGTATCCCAGTTGCCATCCAAGGCTATAGAACACGGTCTGTCTTGCTATTTACCCATAGCTGAGGGGGAGAAGAAGAGGATTCATAAATTTCCCAAAGAAAGACGTAAGTGAATGTAATTGATTTGACTGAAATTCGAACTCGGATCTCCGATTCCTCAATAACACTTTCTTTTCTCTCTCTCACATCTCGCTACTTCCAGCCTCTTGCTTTCCCGGTATGATATTTCCATTTTTAAAAAAATTTACGCGTCATACTAGATTAGCAGAAAGTTTACATCATTTTAAAATTGAAATGGCTAGATGTCACCGTGAGTTCTATGCTTGTCAGTCATTTATTTGCCATGTGATACACGCTTAAGCGATCATGTATCTTTCGATATGGTATATGAAATGAAAAAGAGAATCTATTTAAAAATATATGTGCTGAGTAAACGAACGAAAGATAAGAAAGAATTAAACGAAGAAAAAAGAAAATAGTAATATTAAGAAGCAGATGGATGATGTAAAAGAAAGAAAGAAGCAAATAAATACAGAAAGAAGAAAAAAACAAATACAAACAAAGAAAGAGAAAAGAAAGAAAGAACGTCCGAAAAACAAACTTTACTAGTGAAAGAAAGAAAGAACGAAAAAAGAAGGAAGGAAAGAACGAAAGAAAGAACGAACGAAAGAAAGAACAAAAAAAAAGAAAGAATGAACGAAAGAAGGAAAGAAAAAGAATAAACAAAAATTGAAAGAAAGAAAGAAAAGTAAGAAAGACCATAAAACAAAAATTGACAAAGAAAAAAGAAAAATAAAGAAAGAAGGAAGAAAAAGATAACAAAAATTGGAAAAAAAATCAAAAACCTTAAAACAAAAATTGGCAAAGAAAGAAAGGAAAGAAATAAAGAAAAAGAAAGAAATTAAGATAAAAAGAAGGAAAATGAAAAAGAAAGAAAAAAAAGACCATAAAACAAAAATTGGAAAAGAAAAAATAAAAAAGAAATCAAATAGAAGAAAAACGGCCGTATAACAAAAAATTGGAAATAAAGAGACCTTAAAACAAAAATTGGCAAAAAGAAAGAAAAAAGAAAGAAAGAAAGAAAGACCATAAAACAAAAAATTGAAAGAAAGAAAGACCATAAAACAAAAATTGACAAATGAAAAAAAAGAAAGAAAGACCATAAAACAAAAATTGACAAATGAAGAAAGAAACGAAACAAAAATTGAAAGAAAATCCAAATAAACAAAAAAAATTGGCAAAGAAAAAAGAAAGAAAGAAAGAAAAGAAAGACCATAAAACAAAAAAAAAGAAAAAAGAAAGAAAGAAAAAAAAAAATTGAAAATGAAAAAGAAAGAAAGAAAGACCATAAAACAAAAATTGGCAAAGAAAGAAAGGAAGAAATAAAGAAAGAAAGCAAGATAGAAGGAAGAAACGGCCGTATAACAAAAATTGGAAAAAAAAATCAAAGAAACAAAGAAACAAATAAAGACTTTAAAACAAAAATTGGCAAAAGAAAGAAAGAAAGAAAAAGAAAAAAATTAATGATTCATAGTAAAAATGAAAGGTGAAAAGGTAATGTGAAGGAAACATGTATATATATATATATATATATATATATATATATATATATATATATATATATAGAGAGAGAGAGAGAGAGAGAAGAAAGTGAGGAACCTCAACTCATAAAACTAAAGAAAGAACTTAAAGAAAGAAAGAATAAATGGATTTTCGCAACTCTAAGAAATAAAAAAGATGACAAAATAAAAACTTGGCAACTCACAGAAAGAAAAAAAGCGAGAGAGAGAGAGAGAGAGAGAGGTGGGGAGGGAGACATAAAAAGAAATACGGAAGCGTGAGATAAAAAGAAAGAAAGAATATAAAATTGTAAACATATAAAGTATGCAAAACAAGAAGGCATATTATAAAATGGTAAAGTAAGAAAAACGGAAGAAATTTAGAATAAAAAAAAGTGTTAAACCGATAAAGAAACAGAGGCGAAAAAGACAGAAGGAAAATTCTGAAAGATGGAAGAAAGAATCTCAAAAAACTAGTAAGAAAATAAAACGTTGAAAATGAAAGAGGAAAACCGGAAGGAACTAAAAAACTGAAAATGAATAAAGCAGACGGTAATTTACATTGAAACAAATTTAAATATACAAAATTCAACGAAAGGAAAGAACTTAAACATTAAACCAAACAAAATGAAATAAAAAAAAATGTTAAAGACACTTTTAAGTGAAAAGATTTTATTCAAAAACACCAGGGCGCCCATTAAGCAAATATAATTTGAGTGTATTTAAATATTCCAAAAGAAAGACTTAGCAAAATCCACCACAGCGAAGATTTCTGATTTACATATAAAACTCGGTAGAAAACGTAACGAAAACAAAAGTATTTGTTAATTTCACGACAAATATTTTCAATAAAGAAATAATCACTGAAAATTAGGCTGGAGGGAAATGATTGTTTAAATTTACATTCGGCTGCTTGTTTTGTAAGATGCTTACGATTACAGCAGATTGAAATACTCAGAGTTCAAGGTCAATCGATATATGAAGTAAGTAGCTTAGTAAATAGTGGTGGAGATATAGGTATTTGTGTCGTCCGGTATCAATGTGCAGGAGTAGATGGGTTGGTTTGGATTGCAAATGGGAGACAGGTTCGAGAATATTGGTTGCAACAAGGAAGACGTTAAAATTTGAGAGCATTGCGACAAAGAAAAAAAATGTTTAGAGAAGGCGATTGAATTGTGTGAAATAAACAATATTATTTCCATCAATTTTGATGGGAAGAAGAGAATAATGAAATCTATAAAATCACACGGAGATGGAAATATAAATTTCTATACGCTGAAGTATGTACATCAGTTTATTCAACGTTAAATATATATGTGTATATCATGGAATTTCCGTCGTTCATCGAAGCGGGTTGTTCACCCGTGCTTACCGGGGTGACTTTACAAAGTATCAGGGTCAGGCACCTCAGTTCCATAGAACGACAGTCGGACATCCTGCACATATGACTTGATTATAGTGAGGAAGGTTTGGTGCTGAACCAATCAGACGTTTTGAAGAGCTGAAAACGAATAGTTTGTACACCGTAAGCCACAAGCTCTCGAAATGACACACCGTCATACATATATATATATATATATATATATATATATATATATATATATATATATATATATATATATATATATATATTTAAAAAAAGAACAGTAAGATATAAAATCCGTTGTTCTTATAGATATTTTTATTTTACAAAATAGTGCTCAATGTAAATTTACAGACCATAAAACCATATTTTAAATCAATTAATATATATATATATATATATATATATATATATATATATATGGCCTGACGACTGCATCTAGCATGAAACAGAATGTCGCCTCTAAGTGTTGACTTCTATGTTCACTGTTATAGTTACACACTCTATCTCTGATATTGAGCCCTTTATAAATATAGCACATCTTGAGACTATATTTCTTCAGATATATATATATATATATATATATATATATATATATATATAATTATTTATTTAAAAAAATAACATAAGTATGTTATAAAATCACTACAAAATAGCCATTTTGTTTCAACACACTCAATGTCTTATCAAGTGATGATGTTGAAGATAAAATAAATGGTTTTATCTGCTCTACTTGGTATTGAGCATTCTTTTAAGAATAGTAATTGTTGGTTATTGGAATTCATTCCGTATATACCAATTATATACTTATATATATATATATATATATATATATATATATATATATATATATATATATATATAGTATGTTTGAAGGTACAACATTTTATCACTGACATGATTAGAAAAAATTAGTTTTATTATTACCACTCATGATAATAAAATGTAAAATGAAAAACAAGCTAGATAACCGGTTTCGTACCTCGCTCAACAGAGCTAAATAGAGTAAATTATATAATAAAAATAACAACAATGGACGAAGTTTATTGGTGGGAAATATATATATATATATATATATATATATATATATATATATATATATATACGAATAAAAGATGCACCTGTTCGCACGGAACAGAACACAGAGATTGTAAAAGAATTGAGAAGCCCACCAACCAAAACAGAAAAAAAAACCAGCCATTTTATGAACTCATTCTTGAAGACAAGTTTATAAACTGTGGCTATGTCAACATTTTTTTTTATTCCTGTGGATAGAGGACCTATGTCATAAGATTTGACTCAGTTGTAAACAGGGGCTATGCCCTTTTTTATTTTAGTGGATATGTCATATAATTTGACTCACATTTACCGGACCTGTCTACCTTTTTTTATTCCAGTAGATAGAAGACCTATGTCATATGATTTGACACAGTTGTAAACACGGCTCACGTCTAACTTTTTTTATTCTAGTCGATAGCAGACATATGTCATAATTTGACTCACATTTACCGGACATGTCTGCCTTTTTTATTCTAGTAGATAGAAGACTTATGTCATATGATTTGACTCAGTTGTAAATACGGCTCACGTCTAACTTTTTTTTATTCTAGTCGATAGCGGACATATGTCATATAATTTGACTCACATTTACCGGACATGTCTGCTTTTTTTTATTCCAGTAGATAGAAGACCTATGTCATATGAGTTGATTCCCCTGTAAATCGCTCTGATGAAGACCTGACACCCAGCGAGCGTAAACCGTCGACATGCCATGTTCGGTGTGCAATATATTCTCAAATTTCTCACAGAATATGATAATGGCATTGGCTTTTTGAGTGATAGTCAATCGTTTTTCATCGATTACCATGTGGTGAGCAGAATAAATATCTTCCTCGTTGGTGACAGTTGCAGGACATCTAGAAATTAGGTCAACATCAAGACTCTCTATTTCCATCCTAAATTCAGCTCTCCATTTTTGCCCTGTCATCCCGTAATGTAGCAATTATATCAGCATAAATGTCCTCTTGGGCTAAACTCTGTTTTGGCATGTATTTTGTAACACTGCTATGCCAAATTTTGTCCATTTTCAAGAGAGGTCGCTAGAAGTTTCTTTTAGTGCCTTCTCTGGACGGTATTCTATCATTTTACCTGGGTAGAAACAATGCAATTATTACGAAGAATTACTGGAATTAATGCTAGCAAATTTTCACAGGGTCAGGCAATAACGCTTAAACATTCGTCATTGATTGACAATACAATACATATTGATAGTAAACTCTTAAACATCCGTCATTGATTGACAAGACAATACATATTGATAGTAAACTCTTAAATATTCGTCATTGATTGACAAGACAATACATATGATAGTAAACTCTTAAACATTCGTCACCTATTAACAAGACAATACATATTGATAGTAAACTCTTAAACATTCGTCATTGATTGACAAGACAATACATATTGATAGTAAACTCTTAAACATTCGTCATTGATTGACAAGACAATACATATTGATAGTAAACTCTTAAACATTCGTCACCTATTAACAAGACAATACATATTGATAGTAAACTCTTAAACATTCGTCATTGATTGACAAGACAATACATATTGATAGTAAACTCTTAAACATACGTCATTGATTGACAAGACAATACATATTGATAGTAAACTCTTAAACATTCGTCATTGATTGACAAGACAATACATATTGATAGTAAACTTTTAAACATTCGTCACTGATTGACAAGACAATACATATTCATAGTAAACTTAGTTACATTTTATAGTAGACTTACCAACAAGACGTTTTATCGCAAAATAAGTAGCAATTTTATTTCTAGTTAAAGGCATACAATTGCGTTCAAAATATATTGAGTTGAAGCCATAAAGTTATGTTCAAAATATTTAGATTTTGGCATTGAATAACCTATTGAGGTTTATTTGCCGCCAACCGAAATCACCCAAGCAACCATTTTCTGCAAATATTTAAAAATGCTATAATTCCAAATTTTGTACATTTTCAGAAGTCGATGTTAGTATCTTTTAAAGTTTTCTTTGAACAGTCAGATATCAGCTTACCTGGACAGATCAACGTGGTTATTAAGAAGAGTTGATATTAATGTATGCAAGTTATCGCGGCTCTAGCATCACTCTTTCATAGGAAGCTTATGAACTTTTGACCTACCTTCGTAAATATGGGATATTCATTAGCCAAACTGGCACCCGAAATTTATAAAATATTTCTATAAAAATGTTTTTCAGGCAAATTCGTTTCTCAAATCCACTAACTGTTATTTCTCTTTCAAGTATTGTTGAAGGCTTCCTTCCAATCTTTTGTTAGTATTAGAGTCGAACGGTGATATCATGACCGTGCCATTATTTTCTCTTCGTGTTACATGTCTTAAGTATTTCATCTGTTGTTGAATATCCACGAAAGAGCTGATTTCTGTTCTTTGGTATAGTTCTTTGTTTAGGTATTCATTACACGAGCAGCCAGTGGTACTCGAGTTAAGTTATCCTTCACTCCCTACGCATCTAGCCGCGATCAAAGTTTAGTTATATGTTCTCTTCATTTATAATGTTAATATTAGCGATGGTTTTCTCATAAGGAAATATTCTGCTTTAAAGTGCTCCTTTCTACTCGATTTGCATGTTTTCTTCACTTACTGACAATCGGGCTGGAATCAAAGTAGAATATCTGTTCCGCCAAACACTAGTAGTAATGCTAATATTAGCGGTTTCCTTATAAGGAAAATTCAATATTTACATGCTTTATTCTACTTGAGTTACATTTGACCTTCTCTGACTAGAAATCCGGTTGGGATCCAAGTGTAGTATCTGTTCACCTCATCTCTAATGGTACTGGTAATATTAGCCATTCCCTTATAAGGAAACATTCGGCATTCATTGACCAAGCAGCCAATGCTTCTTGAGTTACGCTTTACTTCACTCCCCTACATCGGAATAGGATCAAAGTGTAGTATCTGTTTTCCGCATCTCTAATGGAATTATTAGCCGTTCCCTTATGAGGAACCATTCAGCATCCATTGACCGAACAGCCAATGCTACTTGAGTTACGCTTTTCTTCTCTCCGTGGACATCGGACTGGGATCAAAGTGTAGTATCTGTTCTCTTCATCTCTAATGGTAATATTAGCCATTCCTTTATAATGAAACATTTGGCATTCATTGACTGATCAGCCAATGCTTCTTGAGTTACGCTTTTATTCACTACCTGTTCATCGGGATGGGATCGCGGTGTAGTATCTGTTCTCCTCATCTCTAATGGTAATGTTAATATGAGCCGTTCCCTTATAGGGAAACATTCGGCATTCATTGACCGAGCAGCCAATTCTACTTGAGTTAGGCTTTTCTTCACTCCCTGGATATCGGACTGGGATCAAACTGTAGTATCTGTTCTCCTCATCTCTAATGGTAATGTTAGTATGAGCCGTTTACATATATGTAAACATTTGGCTATCATTTGCTTCATACTGCACAAGTTACATTTTTTCATCATATCCTGGCCATCAGGTTGAGATCAAAGCATAGTATCTCTCCTCCTCATCGTTTACGTTTTCTATTCCCGTAGATAGAAGAGCTATGTCATATGATTTGACTCACCTGTAAACCGCTCCGATGAAGACGTGTCACCCAGCGACCAGAAACAGTCGAGATTCCATGTTCAGTGTGAAATATATTCTCAAATCTCTCAGAGGATATGCTAATGACATTGGCCATTTGAGTGATACAGAGTCGCCTGTAATCAATTGCCTTGTGGTGAGCACAATAAATGTTTTCCTCGGTGGTAGCAATTGCAGGACATCTAGAAATTTGGTCAACTTTAAGACTATCTATTTCCCTCCTGAGTTCAGCTGTCCATTTTTGCCCTAGTTCTAAATCTCTCCTTCCCTAATGTAGCAATTATACCAGCATGAATATCCTTTTGGGTTAAACCTTTTTCGGCATATATTAGCCGTTTCCTTATAAATATATATTGGTGGACCAGCCAGCCAGTGCTACTCAAATTACGCTTTTCTTCAGTCCCTGAACATCAGGCTGGGATCAGTGTGTATTATCTGTTCTCTTTATCGCATAATAGTAATGATAATATTAGCGGTTTCCTTATGTCGAAACATCTTGCATTCATTGACTGAACAGTGACTGTTATAATCAGTTGATATTTTTCTATTAATAAAATACGGAAAATAGGTTTCTCAAGTCCACTGGCTGTTATTGCCCTTTCAAGTATTGTATGGGTTCCTTACAAATCTGAATAATGCTGACAGGCACATGCTGACTGTGTAATTCTTACCTCTTCAACTTAAATGTGTTATCTATTTTATTTGTTGTTAGTGATTAATTTGTCGAGTGATGTGGTTTCTGTAAATTTTGTAATGTTATTTCTTCCTGACTCTGTATCGAGTTAGTGTGCAATCAAGATCATAGTGTAGTATCTGTTCTCCTCATCTCTAATGGTAATGGTAATATTAGCCGTTCTCTTATAAGGAAACATTCGGCATACATTGACCGAGCAGCCAATGCTTCTTGAGTTACGCTTTTCTTCACTCCCTATACATCGGGCTGGGATCAAAGTGTAGTATCTGTTCTCCTCATCTCTAATCGTAATGGTAATATTAGCCATTCCCTTATAAGGAGACATTCGGCATACATTGACCGAGCAGCCAATTCTACTTGAATTACGCTTTTCTTCACTCCGTGAACATCGGTCTGGGATCAAAGTGTAGTATACGTTCTCCTCATTTGTAATAGTAATATTGGCTCTTTCCTTATTAGCATCTATTCAGCATTATTAGACCAGGCAGACAGTTCTATTCGAATTATTTTCCTTCACCCTCTGGACATCGGGCTGGGATCCAAAGTGTAGTATCCGTTCTTCTCATCTCGTAATGTTAATGGTGATATTAGCAGTTTCTTAATTTTTTAACATGAAATCCTCCTATAAAATGAGAAAAAAATCAGGAATATAGGTTTACCAAGTCCACTGGCTGTTATTGCTCTTTGATGTAATATCAGAGTTCTTCGAAATATATGGGAATAGTATTGACTGCGATATCCTGATTATATCGTTATATTCTCAGCATATTACATGTTCTAAGTTATTTATTGTTATTGAGTGGGCTTAATTGATGGGGATTCTATTATTGGGTACACTTCTTTGTTCAGGTATTCATTGACTGACCGACCAGTAGTATTGTCAGGCGAAATTTAAAAATTCTTTTTTTTTTTCAGAAAAATAGATTTCTCATTGCTAGTAGATGTTATTGCTCTTTCAAGTATTGTTGAGGGATTACTGACAACTCTTTTGTCCAGGATGCAGCTGAACAACAATATTTTGATTATATCGTAATTTTCTCTTCATTTTACATACGCTACTTATTTTAATGCTTGTCGTTGTTTTCTTGGGTTAGGTACCTGGTTTTGAGGTTGTCTGGTGGATCATATTTCAAGATTAAAATCATTTATTCAAGAGTTCCCGGGCTTTAACCATGAAAATCTTCACACACGATGTAGTAGAATTTATTTTGCTTCCTCGGTATGTAAAAGATTCGGCTTATTTTATTGACTGACCTGGTGGAAACAGTAAGAATTTAGTTTCCGAGTCACTGACGCGGAGTATATCATCATTTACAAATGATGCAGCATTTTCTAGATGATGTAGGAGAATTGTGGCATTGGTAATTATGGTGGTATACCTACAGATGATAATGTATATGCTCCCTTTCACATAATACAGTAGTAAATGCTGTATGTTGGTTTGCAGCTGGAGATTCATTGTCGAACTCACTAGACTCACTTGTATTTGCCTACTTGTTCTTCTCCTAAGTATTATCGTTCATTAACAACATTCGTTTGATTATTCTATTCAGTAACCTTATATATGTTAGAACAGAGAGATAGATAGACAAATAGATAGATAGATATTATTTGAAGCTTTTTTACGACCGGGATATTAAAAGGTCGATGTTTTTTTTTTTTAAAAAAGGAAGGCAGGAATTATTGCCTCGGGTCATTGATATAACATTGATATATGCTCTCTCAATGAAACCATCTAATAGACCATCTTCAGGACATATTCATAAAAACATAATTAACATTGACCATATTCAATTCAACATGAAAAAGACGATGGACATAAAAGCAATACCAATCCAAACAGATAACTGAAATCTTTTATAAGATAAGCGTTCCGTTTAAATATGATCACGTCGTCGTCACGTGTGCGATGTTTTGAAAACGTATTCCTTAAATTTGAGTATTTTGAATGAAAAACGAAAAGAATTTTATTTTGATCTAAAACTTATATGTACGTTTGTCGAGCATTAATCATGCTAGAAAAGGCGAAATATTAAAGAAGCCAGGTCTAGTGTTCACCGTGCGTGAGATAGATATTATACCTGCTTCATAAATCCCCTAAACGGAACAACATTTACATACACATGCTCCAAGTGAGCGGAAAAAGACCGACTTTGCATTTCCCAAATCCCATCGATAGTGGAAATAATCGATTGTTTCATGCTTCTACGGCAGTTTTCATGTAGTTTAAGGCCATTTTCTACTGGCCAGAGTGAGAGCCTATAGCTGGCTGCCACGAATAGGCAGGAAAATTCTATTGGCCAGCGTGAGAGCCAACAGCTGACTCACACGAATGTTAACTACCATGCTAGCATGCAAAAAAAGTCAATAGCTGCATTCGTCACACAAGTGGGAAAAAATTAAATCTGCATGGCACTTTACTCCAATTGGGTCATTCGCTTGCTTAAACTCAACGTTGATTCTGATTCCGCAGAATTGGGTTGGGTGTGAAAAAGTATTTGTTGTTACATTCATTTTTCATTCGGTTTTTCCAGTTAAGAGTCCTTATCTAAACCTGATCGTTTTGTGTTCATTTTGTTTAGTTCTTTTTCGTAACAGATTTAATGTTTAGTATAGAGCTTAGATAAATCGCAGTGTAAGATAGGCAAGAAGTAAGGAATGTAGCAACATCAGCACGGCAAAGGGCACTCCTTTAGATGCAAGGAAAGGCAAAAAAATTTAAGTCAAGTGATAACGATTGCTGTATGAGTCGTACGATTTTTGAATCAAGCACGGGCAACGCCGGGCCATGCTGCTAGTGTATTTATATATGTATGTAAATATGTATATATCTATCTATGTATCGATGTTTCTATCTATATCTATCTATCTATCTATCTATCTATCTATCTATCTATATATATATATATATATATATATATATGTGTATATACGCTTACATGTAACTTATTAAATATATATATATATATATATATATATATAAATATATTCCTCTATAATATATATATGCTGTTTATATTACGTACGTATGAAAACAAACCATATATATATATATATATATATATATATATATATATATATATATATTGAAGAATTTTTATGCATATATTTAATGAGGTACATATATATATATATATATATATATATATATATATATATATATAGTTTGTTTTCATACATGCGTAATATAAACAGCATATATATATTATATATTTTTGAGGAACATTTATGCAATATTTAATGAGGTACACGTATACATATATATATATATATATATATATATATATATATATATATATATATATATATATATATATTTGTTATACGTACGCCTAAAGCACACCAAAAGTGTATAGAATGTAGACTTCGATTCCTACACACATACATCAACACGTTCACATATTAACAGAAATATATATATATATATATATATATATGTGTGTGTGTGTGTGTGTGTGTGTGTCTGTGTGTGTGTATGTGTATCTGTGTATCTGCGTCTGTATATGTATGTACGTATCTATGTATCTGCGTTACTTTGTGCGTCTGTAATTTAACTCCGCTGAAAGCGTATGATTCACCTTCACGATTCATTGCTCTCCTGTTCCAAAAATGAAGACAATAGACGTCGATTTAAATGGGGCTTGACATTTAGTATCACTTATAAATGCGTTGGATTGTTAAAAGTCTCGGATATCAGTTCATACTGCAAACATGAACAATTTATTATGTAAAGTTATTCACCTGATAAACCATGTCTTCCCGTTCATTCTTGTCGGCAATTGCATTGCATATTCGACCATTCCTTCAATGAAACGGAATCACATGATGGTAACATAAGAGATTAAAATTAACATTAACGCCGTTCTTATAGCGGTACTACTAGTTAGACGTGGCCGAGATGTTAAAACGTTCGCATTCTGACCATAGGAACCGGGTTCAAATCTCACACATGGTCGGTTTGTCAGGAAGGAGACATTCTGGTGTTATCGGACTGGAGTCGTTTCCGGCGTACGGCACCTTTGAAAAGTGCCTGAAAGCCATAACACTGGTTGACCTAATCGAAATTCGATAGACGGAACCATTGCGGACCGTCGATAGCTGTGCTAGCACGAAGTCACAAGACATCGTGGCCGAGATCGTGAGCGTGCTGGTCTTGTTCAAATTGTTGATCACGCTGCTTTCCTTTCCCAGAAATTGTTCCTAAGGTCTATAAACGACAGATGGGCTCAGTGGGTATTTAATAAACACAAATGCCTGAGAAACTGTCTGCAGGAGGATTTAGTGGACGAGTATAATCGAATACGTGTGGTCAGCTATAGAACTAGTAATACTAAGTTTATCATTTTCATTATGTAGTAAAATTTGACTCAACCAGATACTACAAAAAGCAAAAATATGTCATTCTAGTTATAATGTTTTGTTTGACTCCCGATTAAATTATCAAATCAGGGAATATGCTGTGTCCCTTTAAGAGGTGGAGGATCATTACTGTCCACAATTGCCTGTCCATTACAGTCATGGGTAAGATGTTAAACTACATCCGCGTCCAGGGTAAGACGTTAAACTACGTCCAGCAGAAAGATTTTGAAGAGCGTGGAACCACCTCTTAAATGCTGGTGTTCTCAGGTCCATCCTGATCTGGGGTGGTAGCACCTGTTAGGGTCCAGGCTATTGGCAAATAGTTAACTATTACAATCAATAATTTTTTGAAAAAAAAATATCAGCAATGAATGAAATATATTACCAGTAACAGATTTTGACAAAACAAAATATTACCAGCAATAAAAAATTTGTCAGCATTAAATAAACAATTGAGGTTGATATGCCGTTAAACAAAATAAACCAAACCAATCGAAACCAAAGAAAGCATACTCTATTCATACCAATCTATCCTAAAAAATGTTGCCGGAATTAAATAAAATAACTCATTGAGGTTGATATGCCGTTAAGCAAAATAAACCAAATCGATCTAAACCAAAGAATACATACTCTATTCATACGAATCTATCCTAAAAATGTTGTCGGCATTAAATAACACATTGAGGTTGATATGCCATAAAACAAAATAAACCAAACCAATCTAAACCAAAGAATACATATTCTATTCATATGAATCTATCCTAAAAATGTTGTCGGCATTAAATAACCTATTGAGGTTGACATGCCGTAAAACAAAATTAAACCAAATCAAACCATTGCAGCTCTCAATATCATTTATTTTTGACAATCTCTTCCAAACCGTCCTATGCCAGGCATTCACTCGGGCTCTTAATTAACAGTAAGGATCACAAAGTGACAACACATTCATAAAAAAAATATGATCAATGCCCAAAACTCTAAGTTGGTATGATATCGCCAGCTGGTCAATGTTTTTTTAAGCAGTTCACTGCAAGCAAGGCGGGTGTACTACTAACACGAAACGAGTGTGGGAGCAAGATTAAAGAGGCGTGATTGAGGAAATCTGAAGATGTCGATTAACATCACATTTGAATATTTGAAGACTATAACTGTCAAACAAGCGAGTAAGAGGAAGGGAATTCCACAGACGGGAAGTGTGAGACATGATGCTTTTGGAGTAGAAGAGACGACGACATTTAACCGTTTCGAAAATGGGACTGAGATGCCAACCTAGTAACACGCTTAACTTCATGCAGTTTGAAAACCAAGGAAAATAGCTCGTTGGAGCAGTTACCGTGTTAGTACTTATAGAAAAGACAGAGGGACGCGACGGCACGTCTGTGAGAAAGTGACTATACAATAGATGCCAGACCAGTACCAACTACATTGCATATCCGTCTCTGGATTTTGTCGAGGACCTTGAGACAAGCATCGGGGGATCCAGACCATATATGGCAACAGTATTCCATGCAAGGTTGAATGGTTGATTTATATATTTGAAGAATGGACAGGCGAGAAAAACTGGCGCCACACATAGAACCAACTTTCCTTGCAGATGAAGCTATTGATTCATTTTTTTTTTGTTCCATATTAGGTCAGCGGACAATGTGAGACCTATCAGGCGCAGAGAGGCGCTCTTGTGGAGTTGAGCATCAGACATTTAAATAGGAAACAGGGAGGGTTCTCTGTGGTGGGTTATGAGAGCAGTTTCGTTTTGGAGGCATTAAAATTTACCAGCCGTTCCCTGCTGCAGTCAACCACAGAATGGAAGTACGTTTCGAGACAAACGGCAAGGTTAGTTTTGTCAGCGATACAAGATTTGCAATTTAAGCAGGAGTAAATAATAGTGTCGTCAGCGTAGATGCCTGCTTGGACATTGATGACAACACGAAGATCGTTAATGAAAATCAGAAACACTCGTCTTTATAGTATTGATCTCAATTCGAAAATAACTGAATCACTCTCGACATTCCAAACAATCTTACCCTCTTAACTTTCAAATCACAGTAGTTTATTATTTTATTAATCACCTTTTTTTCGTTTCTTAATACTTTGCTCAGCGTTTAAAAATACATATTTTTGCTATTTCTTAATCCGATATCCATTACTCCTCCGGGAAAATCACGTCTGATCTCCGTATCGTATTCCTCAATCCTTTCCATCTTCTTTTCATACGTTTCTCAGATATCTAAATTGTAGCACCTGTCTGATTTCAAAATCTCAATTTGTAATTTAAATTTTGGAATGATTCCATTTCTAACAAACCCTAGAAAATCTAGAGATATATATATATATATATATATATATATATATATATATATATATATATATATATATATATAAGAAAAATAAATATAGAAGAATCCCTTGAGTAGTGCGGCTAAGTATACATTAAAAAATCTAGACATGTACTAATGAAAAAACGTATTAATCGAATATAACACCGTATAAGAAATGATGCAATTGTACCTTAATCCATTTTATTCTTAAAGATAATTTCTAGTTTCATCTTTTTTAATTCAAATATATTACTCCTCCGGAAAAATCTACATTTTCCCAAGAAGAATGTACAATACAAAGCTACAAATTTATGTTTATTAATTTCCCAAGGGTATTAGCACGTAAGTTCGCTCTCCTATTCCTCAATCCAAAATCTAGATAAGTTCATACCTTTCCCAAGGGTTAAGTGAATGTAATGGATGCGACTGGAAAACTCCTCTCCGATTCCTCAATCCGAGCCGCGGAAAAATCTGAATAGGATTCATACCTTTCCCAAGGGTATTAGCACGTACGTCGACTGGACAATTTCACTCTTTCATACCTTTCCCAAGGGTTTGAATGTAATGGATGCGACTGGAATTCGAACTCGGCTCTCCTATTCCTCAATCCGACCGCTATCCATTACTCATATTTTTTGTTTGTTTTTCAAACTCATTTCCTCATCCATTCTGTCGGATTTATATTTCCCAAGGGTATTAGCACGTAAGTGATTTACGACTTTCGAACTTGCTCTCGATTCCTCATATATATATATATATTCATACCTTTCCAAAGGGGTATTAGCACGTAAGTAGATAATGGATGGGACTGGAATTCGAACTCAGCTCCTCCTACCCTCCGAGATCCATAAAAATCTAGAGAGTTGTCCTTTCCCAACCGTAAAGTAGGAGAAGAACTCCCTCCGATTCCTCAATCGAGCCGCTATTTCCGGGAAAATCTATATCTGGGATTAAGTGAATGTAATGGATGCTCTTTTCGATTCCTCAATACATTAACCTCCGGGAAAATCTAGAGGCTTCATACCTTTGGGACCAGAGTAAATGCGACTCTCTTATATCCGGTTTTCTCTTTATCCAGGTCTCTTATATCCGGGTATATATATATATATATATATATATATATATTCCTATATATCATTGCTTACTTCTAGAAGGATATTACCCAGTCGTATTTAAGTCGACGGTCTGTTTACTTATTAAAAAGTATATTCATTTATTCCGACGTCAGCTTGAATGTTCGAGAAATATTAAATAGAAATTGCACTCTTCGGCAAGATTTGAAGCTGCGTGTTTCACAACAGAGAAATCTAGTGTTAACCTCAGCACGCCTTAAGCAATATGGCCAAGAAGAGCATTCGGTCACACTAGGCTAACATGTGTGCTTTTATGTTTGTCTTTTTTTTATATCTGCAGTCTCGTATCCAAACACATACAAAGAGAATTTTAACATGGATTTTCTTATTATTCCGACAGATTTTTTTTCCTTTTAAACGTTTCTCGTAGAACTGTGTCTTATTCGTCAAAAAGCGACTTCTAATATCTGCCTGAGGAAACGCTAGCAGTGTCTGGCAGCGTTGGGCTGAGCTATGCTTTGTCGATGCTTATATTGTCTATTTTTAATTTGGATTATTTCACAGATCATTGTTTTTAGAACGATATTTTTTGTTCCATTACATTTGTGTGTGTTGGTTTGTGTGAAACTGTCACGCCAATTTGAATATTTCATGAAGCCTTGCAAATAAGAGGAACATTCCTGCGCATGCGTTAGCAGGCAAACTGTGACTCATTTGACCAACACTGTGCATTGTCCGAACATCGTATTCAAAGCGAATACGCTAGAAGTATATTGATTGAAATTTGGGAAATTGTTCGTCGGAAATTGTTGAAAGGATGACGTGGGCTTTCGGGAAGGATCCAAGACACAAAGATCACCTTGGTACCGACACATCAAACCAGGCCAGAAATCCGTTGCAATCGAATGCCTATTCTGAAAAACTGCATGAAGCAGAACACCAGAAAACGCGCGTTGCAAACAAAGGAAGACGGTGATTTGTGATTGCATGTAACAAAAACAATACATTCATACATTTCCATTGAATACGTGGAATGCAGCCAGCAAATATCCCGACTGCCCAGAAGCGTAGATATCTCAAAGAAAATTAGACACGACATGTGATTATCTTCGAACAGAAGTAGATCGCATCACTAAAGACATAATCTTCACATCAATAATGATAATGGTAATATTAGCTGTTTTCCTATAAGGAAACAGTTAGCATTCTTTGACCGAGCAGCAAATGCTACTTGGGTGACACTTTTCTTCACTCCCTAGACATCGGGCGAGGATCAATGTGTAGTATATGTTCTGCACATCTGTATTGTTTATGGTAATATTAGTCGTTCTCTTATAAGCATTCATTGACCGCGCAGCCAATGCTACTTGAGTTACGCTTTTCTTCTCTACCTGGAGATCGGTCTGGGATCAAAGTTTCGCGACTGTTCTCCTTGGTTTCTAATTTAGTAATCTTAGCCGTTCACTGGAAATATTTTAGCATTCTGACCGACGCATCAAACTACTTGAGTTATCTTTTCTTCCTCTACCTGAGATCGGTCTGGGATCAAAGTTTAGTATCTGTTCATTTTTTTCTAATGCTAATAGTAATATTAGCCGTTCACTTATTCTTCCGAAAACCGTATTTTCTTAGCATTCATTGACTGAGCAATGCTACTTGAGTTACGCTTTTCTTCACTCCCTGGACATCACGCTGAGATCAAAGTGTAGTATCTGTTCTCCTTATTTCTAATGCTAATAGTAATTTTAGCCGTTCACTTATAAGGAAACATTTGAGCATTCATTGACCGAGCAGCCAACGCTACTTTTCTCCACTCCCAGGACATCGCACTGAGATCAAAGTGTAGTATTTGTTCTCCTCATCTCTAATGGTAATGGTATTAGGTTGGTGCAAAATAATGACGTAATGATATCGTTTTTTGACGTTAAAAAATACGTCCAAAAACGACATTATTACGTCATTATTTTTGCACCAACCTAATAATATTAGCCGTTCCCTTATAAGGAAACATTCAGCATTCATTGACCAAGCTGCCAGTGCTACTTGAGTTACGCTTTCCTTCACTCCCTGGACATCAGACTGAGATCAAAGTGTAGTACCTGTTCTCCTCATCTCTAATGGTAATATTAGCGGTTCCCTTTTAAGGAAACATTCGGCATTCTTTGACCGAGCGGTCATTGCTACTCGAAAGCTTTTATCCACTTCCTAGCGAAGAGCTAATGCTACTTCAGGTCATCGAACTGTTATGAAAGTGTAGTATCTGTTCTCTTCATTTCTAATGGTAATATTAGCCGTTCTCTATTTGTAGAGTGGATAAATGGCCAAATATAAGCAGGCGTGTACGAGTGTGCTGGTGTGCATACGCAGGCAAGCAATTAAATAATCGTCAAATTTATGCATGAGGTGTAAACCTAATAGTGCTCAATGCGGTAATACAGAGCAAAGATATGTTTTAATTAGATTCTGTGCCAGATGAACTGGGAACAGCACCCAGCGAAACTATAGTCGCACGCCCAAACGTTGGTACATGTATATGGACTAATATATATATATATATATATATATATATATATATATATATATATATGTGTGTGTGTGTGTGTGTGTGTGTGTGTGTGTGTGTGTGTGTGTGTTAATTTTACATCTGATTACCCACCCCACTTTCAACAAATAGAACATATCACATATGTTTTGTCATATTCTCCGCAATTTTCAATGATGCCATGTCTATGTGCCGGTTTATCATGACATGAAAAAAATGACTCACCTACCTCTAACCTCTGATATTATATTTCTATTTAGCGTACATCTGACATTTAATAGGTTAATTCAGATATACCCCAAAATATATTTTTAATTCTGACCTTATGCCCCCACTTTAACTTTCGGAAAACAGATAACGTTTTGTTTTTAAATTTCCCTAAAAAATAATTTTATTACCAGTTATTTATCATCGCCTGAGGAATTACAATAACATTATTAAGAAATAAAAGCCTTTGTGTAACGATTTAAAAATGAGTTTTATAATAAAAATAATTTATAATATATATATATATATATATGTGTGTGTGTGTGTGTGTGTGTGTGTGTGTGTGTGTGTGTGTGTGTGTGTGTGTGTGAAAAGTGTATATAAATATAAATAAATATATATATGTATAATTATTTATATATTATATGCGCGGTACTTAGAAAGCGCTCAATATCAGAATACCTATTATCAGGATTTATACCAAAATAAATTAATACATATAACAAAATAAAATAAAATAAAACAGCAATAACAACTTTTTAGTTCAAGCTACCACCACTAGCTACCACCACTATAACTACATTCATGATTTTATCATTCTCCCACCACCGTTACTAATCATTTCTACCAATTTACAATTTCTACCATTTTACAATAACTATTAGCTAATTATATGATCACTGTCTCCAATCCCTTGCAACATTACTATCACATCATATCCTATAGTCCCGTTATTAAATTAAACTACCCTCTCATCCAGCACATTAAATATTAAACATCACCATATAAATTAACCAATAAAGATTACAAATTTCTACCTGTTACATATACACAGTCACCAAAAACAAACAAATAACCAGCTTTAAATATAACAAATGAAACCCCATTTTTTTTTTAAAATTTAAAAATAAATATAAATAATAATAATTTTTACCAATCATAATTTTACACAAACCCCACCACACGTATATACATATATGCGAGGAAATATTCAGCGGAAAAATACATAATATGACATGTATACATTCACAAGACATTCACGAGACATTTCAGCCACACTTCCAATCTTTAAATTTCAACATTTCAACATACAAATGCGTATGTATAGACACAACACCACCCGTATACATACATATGTCATATCCGAAACTGACCACATATGTTTATATATGTATGAGTCCCGACGGACGACCAAGTATGTATATGTGTCTGCATACATCGATGTTTGCGTTAGTGAGATGATATAAGCGGCGAAGTTTCCCCCACCACTTCCACAATAACACCAATACACGCAATCTATATAAACCCAAATTTTAAAAAAATTAATCAGTTTGTCTGACGATCGCTAAAGCGTGAAACCCAGGGTCACAAACTCACATCTATCCAACCATATATATATATATATATATATATATATATATATATATATATATATATATATATATATTAAATGGTGTACGGGTTTTACAACGGGTTTCTGACAGCAAAACAAGGTAAAATGTCCATATAAATATATGTCTAAAAGGCAATCGTCGTACCTCAACACAGCAACTCTTAAAAGATGTTCAAAATCTCAAGTACCCGTCGGATCATTGACTGGTGGACACTTACAAATATTCCCACACGGTGTCAAATTGATTCGCAGGCTCCCATCATACGTTGATGAAGCGTCATTGCATCATAAATGTTTGCTGCATAAACCAATTCTTTTAGATGGCAAACAAGACAAAAATCCAAAGAATGAGCTCGGTGGAAATAGCAGTCTGTGGACGTGCTCCTCCTCTAACTATCCTTCTTTCATGTCAGCCTGTCGACAAAAACGAGGCACAGAGTTTAAACAGATCACTTCTCAGTTAATACACAACTACACAGGTTAAACGTTGAAGACGGACTAACCAGAAATGTACACGAAAGACAAATGTAACCTAGTCTACAAGGCAATACAGCGTCAATTCCCGTAAACTTTCTTTAAAATTAATAACCCAAAAACTAAAGATTTTCGGACATTGAATGGAGTGTTCTTGTTTTCGTATGAGAAACCCGCCCCAAAGTTTGGAAAAATATTTCTGATAATCTCTCTCTTTTTTATCTATCTATCTATCTATCTATCTATCTCTCTCTCTCTCTCTCTCTCTCTCTCTCTATATATATATATATATATATATATATATATATATATATATATATATATATATATAATTGTGTATTTGAATAAAATTCCTCCTTTGTACAAATCTCATTAAAACGACTGATAAGGTACGGCGGTTATTTTCCTTGTTCGCTGCCGGTCTGTTTATGTAATTTTGTAATAACGACTGACAATTATTATTATCATTATTATTATTATAAAATTACCTGTCCTGACAGCCAACAAAGAAATAACCGCAGTACCTTGTCAGTTCATTTTTTTATTAAACTTATATATACAGGGTTATTCAAAAAGAATGAAACGACCCCATGACGCATTGCTTCAGTACTCAAGCATCGTCATGAAATCAGTCGGTGACAATTTGAAAGAGGAATTTTTAAAGTTTTAAATGGCTTCCATAGGAGCGCTGTAGTTGCGTTGCATCTCCGGCAACGTTCAGTTGTATGTTTATCCCCGGAATGGTGAGTCCTCTGGCAAAGGCGTTCTGCGTTCTCGAGTTCGCGAAAACAAATACGGTTATCACAGCGTGCTTTTCGAGGTAAATTCGACATTAATCCGTCCTCTTTCTAAGAACATTCGACGGTGATTTAAAGAGTTTCAAAAGAGTGGGCATCTGTGTAAAGGTAAAAGTCCAAGACGACCCCGATTTTCGAAGCGACAAGTGGCGAGAATCCATTCTGCGCTTAAGGGGAGTCCACTGAAGTCCTTGACACCTGCTAGCCTTGAGCTTGCCATCTTTCAATCCACTATCTGGCGTTTGCTAAGAAGACGTCTACATTTGAAACCTTACAGTATACGCCTCGTTCAGGAACTTTCCAAGACTTGCTTAATATGCTTGGCTTGCGAGATCCCCACACCTCACCGTGTATGAGTTTTTTTTTTCTTTTGGAGATACGTAAAAGATGGTGTTTATGTTCCACAGCTACCTGCTAACAACGAATAACAACAGCGATCAACTCAGTGGGTCGTGATATGCTGATACGTGTCTGAGAGAAATTCTCTTATCGCTTTTATGTTGCCCGTGCTGTAGATGGTGCCGACATTGAACACTTGTAAGTCAGGAAATAAAAGTTTATTGTGTGTAGAATACTAATGACTTGGCTTGAGTTTTCTATTGATTTTCCTTATTAAAATATTGCGTAATGAAATAGGTCCATTCTTTGTGAATAAACCTGTATTATAGTATTGGATGTTGTTATTATTATTACTATTATTTTAGAAGTAGTATTAGTATTGGTTGTAGTAATAGCTGTATTAGTAGTAGTGATATTATTAGCAATAGATATCACTGATTTACAGTTGTTTTGTAAGCGTGAAAACAAATACGCTTGTCACGGTGCAGCGAGCTTTTCGAAGGCAATTCGATATTAATCCGCCCTCTCCTAAGAACGTTCGACTGCGGCTTAAACAGTTTCAAGAGAGTGTGTACCTGTCTAAAAGAAAAAGTCCAGAAAGACCACGAGTTTCAGAGGAACAGGAGGCGACAATCCGTGCTGCGTTTGAGGGCAATTCCCGGAAGTCCACAAATCGAGCTAGGCGTGAGCTTGGGATCTCTCAATCCACTATGTGCCTTGTGCTAAGAAGACGTCTACATTTAAAGCCGTACAGACTACGCCCTATCCAGACACTTACCAAGAACTCGCTCACTGTGCTTGACCTGCAAAATCCCCAGTCTTCACCGTGTGTATTTTTTTTTTCTTTTGGAGATAAGTAAAAGATGGCCTTCTACCGCTACCCACTAACCTCGATGACCTTAAACATCGAATAATAACAGCGATCAATTCAGTGATATGCTGATACGCGTTGGGAGGAATTCTCTTATCGCATTGATGTTGCCTGTGATGCAGGTTGTGGCCACATTGAACACTTGTAAGACAGGAAATAAAAGCTGCTTGTTAGTAGAATACTTGTGACTTGGCTAGAGTTTTCTATTGCTTTTCTTTATTAAAATACTGCATAATGTAATCGGTTCATTCTTTTTGAATAACCTTGCATATATAGTATATGTTATGGAGCAAGTGGGAAACGTTTATAAGCATTTCGACTTCTTTAAAACTTCACCAGAGAAAGAGATTTTGTAAGTGTGATTACGTGTGAATTTTTTAAATATGGATGTACAAACCGATTAATCTAATATTAAAAAGCCATGTGTTTTGATATTTGACCCACCCTTATAAACTTTATCCTCCGCTCCACCATACTTGACTATGAAAATGTTTCGCTGTCAATCGACTGACATGAAATCGGTTAACATGTAAGAAAATCAAGACTCCCTAGTTACGAAATGTTTGTATACAACATTTTATGCAACCAGTAAGTAATATTAGATTCAAATCAGGAAAAAAATAACTTTAAATTTGCTAATTTTCTTCAAATAAAATTTCAAAAATATATATTTTGTGTTTGCAAGATTTTGAAAACCGAAAATTAGCTTTTGTTTATAAATGTGTCAAAATGCCCGTATTTTATCGATTTCTCTGAAAGAAATCGATTTCGGTCAATATATTTCCTGTTCGAAACACACTACAGGGTATTTTGCTGACTGGAAATAGTAAAATTTAAATGGCTTCGCTTTCAGTCGAATCTAAAAAGAAAGCTTCAAAAAGGTTTTTCATTTTTAAAAAAAATATTTTGAAACTTACGTATACTGAAGTGGAGTTACCTATATATATATATATATATATATATATATATATATATATATATATATATATATATATATATATATATAGGTAGGTAGGTACAGAAAAGAGTAATAGATAGATAGATAGATGAATAGATAGATAGATAGATAGATAGATAGATAGATAGATATTGACCGTGTCGGCGATGTTGTTGATAGAAATAGAAGATCACATGTGGAGTTAAGATTTTCCTGCTAACCGGTGCAACTACATGAGAAAGTTGAACATTAATTAAGTCCAAAGAAGGCAAAGAAAAACAAACACAAGACCGATAAATATATGTATACAAATATATATATTAATAACAAGTTACATGGACAGTTACAATGGACAGAGTGCGTGTGTGAATATTATATATATATATGTGTGTATGTGTGTGTGTGTGTGTGTGTGTGTGTGTGTGGTGGGGAGTTCATACGTACGTGTATTGTGCTTAGCGTGTTCCCAGCATTTGGGAAACGCTATCTCTGTGAGCGTTCACATCTGCGAGGTGATATAAGGCTGAAAAGCCTGAGGAGAAAGAGAGGAAGAAGCGAAGGGTCAGGGACTCTTTATAGCCAGGGAAGTGAGACCCCTGGGGAAAGGGTTAACGAACTAAAGGAGGAGTTAACTCCGACAAATAGATAGATAGATAGATAGATAGATAGATAGATAGATAGATAGATAGATAGATTGTATGGTTGTTGTATTTGAATAGATTCATAGCGACAGTTTGGTAAAACAAATGGTGTGTATATATATATATATATTTTGAACCATTTTTCAATTACTCATATTTTTGCGTACAATCCAAATTCTTTTAGGAATGTTACATTCTTGGATGTTTTTCTTTTCGTTAAAAAAAATTTTTTTTTTTCATAAATTACTCATTTGGTAATATTTTGTTCACACTACTTGCATTACTGATTTTTTTTTTATTAAGTATTGCTGGTAATAATTTTTCGTTCAAAAATTATTGCTGGTAATAATTTTTCGTTCAAAAATTATTGCTGGTAATAATTTTTCGTTCAAAAATTATTGCTGGTAATAATTTTCGTTCAAAATTATTGCTGGTAATAATTTTCGTTCAAAATTATTGCTGGTAATAATTTTTCGTTCAAAAATTATTGCTGGTAATAATTTTTCGTTCAAAATTATTGCTGGTAATAATTTTCGTTCAAAAATTATTGCTGGTAATAATTTTCGTTCAAAAATTATTGCTGGTAATAATTTTCGTTCAAAAATTATTGCTGGTAATAATTTTCGTTCAAAAATTATTGCTGGTAATAATTTTTCGTTCAAAATTATTGCTGGTAATAATTTTTCGTTCAAAAATTATTGCTGGTAATAATTTTCGTTCAAAATTATTGCTGGTAATAATTTTCGTTCAAAAATTATTGCTGGTAATAATTTTCGTTCAAAAATTATTGCTGGTAATAATTTTCGTTCAAAAATTATTGCTGGTAATAATTTTCGTTCAAAAATTATTGCTGGTAATAATTTTCGTTCAAAAAATTATTGCTGGTAATAATTTTTCGTTCAAAAATTATTGCTGGTAATAATTTTTCGTTCAAAAATTATTGCTGGTAATAATTTTTCGTTCAAAAATTATTGCTGGTAATAATTTTTCGTTCAAAAATTATTGCTGGTAATAATTTTTCGTTCAAAAATTATTGCTGGTAATAATTTTTTTATTACAAATTATTTCTGGTATTTAAACCTATTTTTACACAAGTTTGGGTGTATTTGTTTTTAGCTGAGACCCTAACAGGTGCTTCCACCACGGGTCAGGGTGAACCTGAGAATACCAGCAATTAAGAGGTGGTTCTACGCTCCTCAAAACCGCATGATCAGGGGCCTTACTGTTGGACGTAGTATATCGTCATACCCAGGACGCGGATGTAGTTTCTCGACATACCCAGAACCGAGGTATATTGATATATAGATATATACCTACATACATACATGCATATGAACAGACTGAGATAGATAGATAGATAGATAGATAGATAGATAGATAGATAGAATGAAAGAAACAGATGGAGATTCATAGATAGATTTAAAAGACTGAGATTGATTGATATATAGAGAGACACGAAACAGTGATAGACAGAAAGAGAGAGAGATAGAGATTAGCACTGTGATAGATAGATAGATAGATAGATAGATAGATAGATAGATAGATAGATATGAACAGACTAACATAGATAGATAGATAGATAGATTGAAAGAAACACATGGAGATTGAGAGATAGATATAAAAGTCTCAGATTGATCGATATATAGAGAGATACGGAACAGTGATAGATAGAAAGAGAGAGAGTGTGATTAGCAGTGATAGATAGATAGATAGATATAAACAGACTAACATAGAGAGATAGATTGAAAGAAATAGACAGAGATTGAGAGATAGATATAAAAGACTCAGATTGATTGATATATAGAGAGATACAGAACAGTGATGGACAGAAGGAGAGAGAGAGATATAAGCAGTGTGATAGATAGATAGATAGATAGATAGATAGATAGATAGATAGATAGATAGATAGATTTTCGTGAAAATGTTTTTTTCTTTTTTTTTTCTTAAATTACTCACTTGGTAATATTTTGTTCACACTATTTTGTATTCTGAGTTCCATTATCCTTTTTTTTCAAAGAATATATAGCTGTTTGGATTACTGTTTTTTATTAAGTATTGCTGGTAATAATTTTTCATTCAAAAATTATTGCTGGTAATAATTTTTTTATTACAAATTATTTCTGGTATTTAAACCTATTTTTACACAAGTTTGGGTGTATTTGTTTTTAGCTGAGACCCTAACAGGTGCTTCCACCACGGGTCAGGGTGAACTTTGGAATACCAGCAATTAAGAGGCTGTTCCACGCTCCTCGAAACCCCCAGATCAGGAGCCTTACTGTTGGACGTAGTATATCGTCTTACCCAGGACGCGGATGTAGTTTATCGACATACCCAGAACCGAAATAGATGGATATATAGATACATACGTACATACATGCATACATATGAACAGACTGAGATAGATAGATAGATAGATAGATAGATAGATAGATAGATAGATAGATAGATAGATAGAAACAGACGGAGATTGATAGATAGATATAAAAGATTGAGATTGATTGATATATATAGAGAGACACGGAACAGTGATAGACAGAAAGAGAGAGAGATTATCAGTGTGATAGATAGATAGATAGATAGATAGATTGATAGATAGATATGAACAGACTAAGATAGATAGATTGTATACTCGATAACAGCAAGATGAAGATCATTGGAAAAGATGTGAAGCTATCACGCTGGAGAATCGAATCCTATTTCCGTTACAGTCTATATTTACCAAAGCTCTTTTCTCGTAATTGAGCACTCTCCGACTTGCGTGTGGATGGAAAAAACTGGCGGAACTCTGTTCAAAACGGCATCAAGAAAGACGAGAAGAAGCGTAGTCTTCAGCCGGAGAATAGAAGAAGCTACCCATCTCTTTTTGATGACGGTAATAACGCGTCTGTTATCTTGTTTTAAGTTTTGTAGAAATTTGATGGTTTCATAGAAAACCAACTGAATTGCTTCCGGCCAAAATGACTGAAACGTGTGCGACACTAAAGAAAGACGGTGTCGGTCCCAATTAAAAACAATTTTAATAATTAATGTAAAGTTTTTTTTTTTTTTGTTTTCAGGCGTCAAGAATTACCAAGAAAAGATTGTTTCTTTTTTATCGTAGTCGGACATACTACTTGAGGTATGTAATATTTTGGTTAAAAGCCACAATCATCTCTCCGACGTAAAAACACAAAACGGTCTACTTTTGTATAAGAACACTTAATTGAATTAATGCAGCCGACATTTCCGGGCGGAAAGCGCTGAATTATTAATAAGATATTTACGATCATTCCACTCAATCTTCTTTGTAAATAGACGTGTGTTGCTTGTGGCGTCTGAAACTACACACAGTAATGGTCATTGAACCTGAGGTCAGTAGATGTGCTTCCTCCTGTGGGGCGCCTGGGCGCCGATAAAATATATATATATATATTTTTTTTGATACCCGTAAAACCAACAGCATTGGAAAAAAAAAAGAAAATAATGATTTAGAGGAGAGGGTGCTATATATATATATATATATATATATATATATATATATATATATATATATATATTGGAAAAGTGTGTGACAAAGTAGAAAAAGTTTTCTTGTGAAGTATTTTCTCATTTTGAATTTTAATTGAAATAAATTTGATAAGTTTTAACTTTAAATTACCAAAATACCTCGCCGGAGCGTAGAACGGCCGAAACATCTTGAATATGACAACGAAGATAAGAACAACAGTCCGAACAATGTAAATAGTGTAAATAATTACAATACCTCATCTCAGAAATATAGACAGATATAGAAGAAGGCCGGAGTGTATAACGGTCTAAACGTCATGAATATGACAACGAAGATGTGGACAACAGTCTGAACAATGTAAATAGTGTAAATAATTACAATACCTCATCTCAGAAATATAGACAGATATAGAAGAAGGCCGGAGAGTACAACGGTCTAAACGTCGTGAATATGGCAACGATGATGACAACAGTCCGAATAATGTAAATAGTGTAAATAATTACAGTACCTCATATCAGAAATATAGACAGATATAGAAGAAGGCCGGAGTGTACAACGGTCGAAACGCCGTGAATATGACAACGATGATGACAACAGTCCGAATAATGTAAATAGTGTAAATAATTACAGTACCTCATATCAGAAATATAGACAGATATAGAAGAAGGCCGGAGTGTACAACGGTCGAAACGCCGTGAATATGACAACGATGATGACAACAGTCCGAATAATGTAAATAGTGTAAATAATTACAATACCTCATCTCAGAAATATAAACAGATATAGAAGAAAGCCGGAGCGTATAACGTTCTAAACGTCGTGAATATAGCAACGAAGATGAGGACAACAGTCCGAATAATATAAATAGTGTCAATAATTACAATACCTCATCTCCATAATTATGGACAGAAGCACTATTTAGTTTTCCTTTTCCTTGAAATGATTTCGTTGAATGGTCTCTGCATTCACAGTATTGTCAGACCCCTTCTGTGCAAATACATTTCTGTTGCTTTCAGTACGATACAAAAACAAAGACACAAAAAAATTAGAATCTGTTGAACGAAAACGATGCGGCATGTATCAAGCAACAGGTTGCTACATCTCTTAGATACAAAATAACATTTTGAAATAAAAAAAGAAAGATTCGAAAGCGAATAAGACGTAAATTCATATCGGAACGTCCAAATGGCTGTGGTGGAAAGGGGATTTAATAACGGCTAGAAATTCCGAATTTAACGATGCCAACGTCATAAACAATGGCGTTATAGGAAGGGATCATGCAATGATAGTTTCCAGAGTCAATATCTGCATTGTAAATTCAGGAAACAGGAATATTTTTCTAAAGAAATGCCCTAATACAATCAAAACAAACGTCGCTGGTGCTCAGATAGAAATCAAGAACTGATTTTCAGGAATGAGAAAAATATGAAAAGCAAATTGAGTGCCATAATTTGGGAATCAGGAAGAACAACAGACAAAAGAATTTAAATTCAGAAAGTAAAGGGAATTCATTACATTAATAATATGGAATACAACCTGAAATAAAATGAATACTAATAATGTATTGAGTCAGAGTGTTAGGAGCAAAAGCAACAATAATAATATGGAATAAAACTAGTAATAAAATAATAGTCATAATGAAGAGTGTATAGAGCCAGAGTGTTTGGATAAAAAGCAACAATAATAAGATGGAATATAACTAGTAATAAAATAATAGTAATAAGGAAGAGTGTATAGAGCCAGAGTGTTGGGATAAAAAAGCAACAATAATAAGATGGAATAAAACTAGTAATGAAATAATAGTAATAATGAAGAGTGTATAGAGCCAGAGGGTTGGGATAAAAAAGCAACAATAATAAGATGGAATATAACTAGTAATAAAATAATAGTAATAATGAAGAGTGTATAGAGCCAGAGGGTTGGGATAAAAAAGCAACAATAATAAGATGGAATAAAACTAGTAACGAAATAATAGTAATAATGAAGAGTGTATAGAGCCAGAGTGTTTGGATAAAAAGCAACAATAATAAGATGGAATATAACTAGTCATAAAATAATAGTAATAAGGAAGAGTGTATAGAGCCAGAGTGTTGGGATAAAAAAGCAACAATAATAAGATGGAATAAAACTAGTAACAAAATAATAGTAATAATGAAGAGTGTATAGAGCCAGAGTGTTGGGATAAAAAGCAACAATAATAAGATGGAATAAAACTAGTAACAAAATAATAGTAATAATGAAGAGTGTATAGAGCCAGAGTGTTGGGATAAAAAGCAACAATAATAAGATGGAATAAAACTAGTAATAAATTAATAGTAATAATGAAGAGTGTATAGAGCCAGAGGGTTGGGATAAAAAGCAACAATAATAAGATGGAATAAAACTAGTAATAAATTAATAGTAATAATGAAGAGTGTATAGAGCCAGAGGGTTGGGATAAAAAGCAACAATAATAAGATGGAATAAAACTAGTAATAAAATAATAGTAATAATGAAGAGTGTATAGAGCCAGAGTGTTTGGATATAAAGCAACAATAATAAAATGGAATAAAATTAGTAATAAAATAATAATAATAATAATAATAATAATAATAATAATGAAAATTACGTCGACCCCTATTTTGGGGATACATTTAACAATAATAAGATGGAATAAAACTAGTAATAAAATAATAGTAATAATGAAGAGTGTATAGAGCCAGAGGGTTGGGATACATGCAACAATAATAAGATGGAATAAATCTAGTAATCAAATAATAATAATAATAATAATAATGTTAATGATAATAATAATAATGAAGATTATATCGATCCTTATTTTTGGAATAACAGCAGCAATAATAAGATGGAATAAAACTAGTAATAAATTAATAATAATAATGAAGAGTGTATAGAGCCAGAGTGTATTGAATCAGAGTGTTGGGATAAAAAACCAAAAATAATAAGATGAAATCAAACTAGTATTAAATTAATAGTAACATGGAAAATTGTATTGAACCAGAGTGTTAGGGCGAAAACAACAAAAAATATAATTGCATGAGAGTAATATTAGAATAATCGCAATAATTCAGAACTTATCGAGAATCGTTTCTGTTGTGGTAGGATCCACCTAATTTACATAGTGGAGTACCGACCATATAAATATGGTTGGTACCGGGAAGACGGGGGGTGGGAGAAGAGATCCAATCCAGAGACTCTGCCCGACTGTGATTAATGTCAACCCATTCTACAGGAACGGTCTTCCCAAGAATAATCCAAACTATCTGTAAATACACGTACACGTTCTTGTGTCAATACATTTTGTTTAAGTACATTTTGTGTTGTATTATTATTATTCCATGCTTTATTCAAGTTTCAACAGTTTCCTATATAATGAAACACGAAAAGCGAAATAATCTTTTGTGGGTCTTAAACTCTTAAGACTGACTAAAGTTTATGACGCGGACACGGGTTTATCTCCAAGTAATCGGCCTAATGGAGACTGTGGGTAAAGGCAAAAGCAAATATATTATAAGATGTGCAAAACATTTTGACGTGTACAGGTTTTGAGGAGCATGGAACCACTTCTTAATTGTTAGTACTGGGTATGACGATAAATTGCATCTGGCAAAATGTGTTCTGATCGGGGTGTTGTGAGGAGCGTGGAACTACCTCTTAATTGCTGTTGTTCCCACCCTGACAAAGATTTGTATCACCTGTTAGGGTCCAGGTTATAGGTAAATATTGAACCCCCTAAACTGGTGTTGAAATATGAAGAGATAAAGATACATTAAAAACAATTACCATGAAAATTACCAGATATATATTATACTTATATATCATATTTATACAATAAATGCTAACATGCAACAATGTTAAGAAACTGGCTAAACGATAAAATGTGATAATAGGGTTGAGTTTAAGTTTCCCCGCCAAAAGAAAAGAAAAAAGTACAAATAAAATAAAAACGGCAAATAATTAAACTATACAATACTTAAGGAAAAGGGTTAAATTTAGGAACATTAAGATTACCTCCTCTGTCATCCATTGAAACTGCAATCCACCGAAATAAGAAAAGAAGCCAGTCCCACCGCGGGCCATTTAAAAAATATTTCGCTCACCGGATTGGTTGTTACAAATAACCAATCGTATGTGCGGAATATGTGGTTTTTCTTCCTCTTATTCTTTAAAAAGGCCAGAGTGGCTGCTAGCGTTTATTTGGAAGGGGGAATCAGGGATTGATCTCCCCTGATTGGGTCGATTTGGGGATAAGGAATATGATGTTGAAAGACCCGAAACTCCCTGATGAACCAAATCAAAACATCACTGACGACCCCCTTGGGCGCCTACTTAAAAGCGTATTTACGAACGAATACGAATAAATTGCCAAAATTCGAAAGAAAATAAATTTTTGGCCTTAAATGACCCATCAGGAGTTGATGTGCCGTTAAACAAACAACCCTAACCAATTTTCTGTTCCACAAATTATAACTAGAAATATTAGTATATATCGATTGCAAAGGTTTGTAATCACCTCAAATTTTCAGTGCTTTCGATCCAAAAAGACGAGTAGCAAATGGCGACCTTTCCCCAAATCATTTAACACCAGCATTTACTTTTATTGAAATCTATTTTCGTCTTGGCACAGTCGAAATGTCAAAAGTGGGAGCAGTATTCTTTTTTGTTCGAGAAATATCCGTCACGGCAGGTTGCACCTGTTCTTTTTACTTCGAAAAATGTCACACACGTTAGATTTTCTATTCAGAGAAACTGTCAATAGTTCGTCCATACTATCAACATGCACATCTTTTCAGTGCGTTTACACGTACCATTTCAAAACGTACAGATACTTGCAAAAGATAATTGGCTTCAAAAAGGATGTTGTGTTTTTTTTTTATCATTGCGTACAAGTTGTCAGACATTGATAATTTGATATTATATAATGTTCACTCCCTCATACTGTCAGTTGCAGAAGCGAGCTATGTGAAATATAGTTTCAATAGATACATTTTCTTCCAGATATCTGCCTATCTCAGTCTATTCATACCCCCCCTCTCTCTCTCTCTCTCTCTCTCTATCTCTCTCGTTCTATCTCTATTTGTCTGTCTATTCCAGGTTGTTCATATTTATCTATCTACTTTGTCCATATCTATCTATCTATCTATCTATCTATTCGCTTGTCATTCTTATCTATCTATCTATCTATCTATCTATCTATCTATCTATATGATTCTATTTATATCTGTCTCATTCTATTTATATCTATCTATATATCTATCTATCCATCTATCTCATTATATTTATATCTATCTATATATTTATCTATCTCATTCTATTTATAGCTATCTATCTCATTCTATTCATATCTATCTCATTCTATTTGCATCTCTCTCCCTCTCTCTCTCTCTCTATATATATATATATATATATATATATATATATATATATATATATATATATATATATCAGTCTGTTTATATTTATTTATATAAGTTCGTTCGTATGTATGTATGTATGTATCTATCTATCTATCTATCTATCTATCTAAATTTATTTATAATTATTAGTCTTTTCTTATCTATCTATGGATCTGTCTGTCTATTTGTCTATCTCATTCTATTTCTCTCTCTCTCTCTCTCTTTTTCTATCTATCTATCTATCTATCTATCTATCTATCTAAGTCTGCTCCTATTTATATTTGTCGCGTTCGTCTATAATATTAGAAAATTAGCTGTCTTTAATTAATGTACTTATTTGTGTACTGCCTTGATATTTTCAAAACTCAAACTTAGAAACTTTGAAGATATGTATTTGAAAAACTTTAACGTTCCTATCTAATTTGATGCAGAGGAGGGAGACATTCACTATTTTCCGTGCTGGCCATAGTTGCTTGAAATAAAGCTCTCCTCGTAAACAAAGGAAGTGGGTATATTTAGTATATCCTGCTTGTTGTCCTAGCAGAGTATTACCATTTTTATGTCAACTTGTGCTCCCTATGTTTGTTTACATTTAACGACTTATAAGTTCATAGATTTCTTATAATATTTTTGTCTGCCTAATCGATATTGAATCCTATAGATTGTCATTATGCAATAACTAAAACTTAATGGTTTTACCCCTGCTTTCCAGAACAATTTTAACCCTTCTGCCTGAGCTCCTGAGTCAAATTTCGCTATTAATTAATAAGTAATATCTCACGGTAGATATAAAAATAGTTACAAGTGTTTACCGATCGTTCAACCAGTTGCTGGACATAAAGTCATTTTTCTCTACCACCGGTGGCTGGGGATTGTCATTTTTGTCTACCATTGTTTAACCGGTGGCTGGGCATTAAGTCTTTTTTCTCTACAGCCGGTAAAGCGGTGGTCAGGGCTCAATGGGTTAACAGGACAATTTAGGGACGTTATATTAGACTATTTTTTCTAGCTATTACTATACACTATGCCTGGCTGATTTGATCAACTTTTTCAGGGTATTAAATGACATGAAATATTTTTACGAATTTTTTGTTTGTTGATTACTAATATACATCGAAATATTTTATCCCCATCGGTCCTAAAGAGTTTTAACCCTTCTGCCTGTGCTCCTGAGCCAAACTTAGCAAATAATTGGTAATATCTCACAGTAGATATAAAAATAGTTACAAGGGTTTCCCCACCGTTCAAGCAGTGGTTGAGCATTAAGTCCTTTTTATCAACCACTGTTCAACCGGTTGCTGGGCATTAAGTTCATTGTATCTACCACTGTTCAACCGGTGGCTTGGCTTAAAGCCATTTTTCTCTACAACCGGTAAAGCGGTTCGCAAAAGGTTAACAGAACAATTCAGGGACGTTAAATTAGATTATTTTCCTAGCTATTACTATACGCTATGCGTGGCTGATTTGATCAACTTTTTCAGGGTCTTTAAAGACATGAAATATTTTTACGAATTTCTTGGTTGTTGTTTACTAATATACATCTAAACATTTTAGCCCTGCGTTACTGAACAACTTTAACCATTCTGTCTGAGCTCCTGAGTCAAAATTCGCAAATAATTGCTGTGTAATGTTTCACTGTAGATATAAAAATAGTAACAAGTTTTTACCCAATGCTCAACCGGTAGTCGGGCATTACGTCATTTTTCTCTACCTGTAGAAAAGCGGTGGTCAGGGCTCAAGGTTTTCAGACATCCTTTTGATTTGTCAAAAACAAGCGCCAATCATTTGCATCGTAAGACTAAACCCCTATATTATTATTGTGAGACCGGAACTACCTACACAATAGACTCTTCCAGGTCTATATTAAGTGTGCGACACAACACTCTAGACAGAGTGTCAGAGAGACAGTGAGATCCGCGTACGACTAGCAGTGTTGGACACTAACATATAGTAAGCTCCGCTTACATTATCTCTGCAACCTGTTGTTAATATATCTTTCTTATATCTAATCCGTGTTCCGTGTTTTCCTTCTGTGGTCCCATCTTTGGCCCCACATCAGTGGCGACGAGAATTCTAGAAACGCACTCACGGCGAAACCTCAATACCTTACCAATCCCACATTTGGGTCGACGAAGAATTCGAGAAACGCATTCACGTCGAAAACTTCAATACCTTGCCAGTCCCACAACAGTCGCGACAGAAATATTCGATAATTTCGTTCTCACCCTATCAATAGCGAGAGTACTCGAAAAATACACAGAAATTCCACGCGTTCCCACAGTAGTGTTGAACGAGAAATTAAGCTGGTATTACTACATTAGCGATTTAAACGCAACACCCAGCGTCTACATATATAAAAAAATATATATTCCGATACCAAACAGCATTGACGAACTAGCGATTCGGCATCTACGGAATATTAAAGTCTGTCCAAATAACATTACGAGAACGATTTCTTACACACCCACCTACACACACAAAAAAAGTTTTTTCATAAAACAAATTGACAACACAAGAGCGGAAGTACCATTGTACTCAAGTTTTCGGAAAAAAACAATCGAAAATTTTTTTTATGTAACTGAGTTGAACTCGTGCATAAAATTATTCTCCCCTCAAATTCACTGAGGTGAGTTTTCTCTTTTTGTACCCCTAAAAAAAAAAATACATAAGTGTGGCGAAAATTTATACAACTACGTTAAAATTAACGGAACCACGGGAAAAAAAGCTAAACAGACATAATTGGTTTAGTTTAACTAATTGTCTGTCCATATTTTTTTTCTGTAAAAGAAAAAGAAAACGAACAAAAATCTATCAAGATTTTTTTTTGTGTACCGCCTCTTAGTACATGTGTTTCAAAGCAACAAAAAAATCACTGTCATTTTTAAATATGGAAGATTTGCAAAAAGTAGTTGCCCAAATGTTAAAAATAAATTTGGACCAGCAACAAAAATCATGTAACTGAGTTGAACTCGGGCAAAAAATTATTCTCCCCTCAAATTCATTGAGGTGAGTTTTCTCTTTTTTGTACATTTCTAAAAAAAATACATAAGTGTGGTGAAAATTTATTCAGTTACGTTAAAATTAACGGAACCAAGGGAATTGCAAAAAAGCTAAACACACATAATTGGTTTAGTTTAACTAATTGTCTGTCCATTTTTTTTTCTGTAAAAGAAAAAAAGGAACAAAAATCTATCAAGATTTTTTTGTGTACCTCCTCTTAGTACACGTGTTTCAAAGCGCTGTCATTTTTAAATATGGAAGATTTGCAAAATGTAGTTTCCCAAATGTTAAAACTAAATTTGGACCAGCAACAAAAAGCAGAAGAAAGACAACTATTTTTGGATTTACATAAACAGCAAATGGAATTCCAAAAAATTACGCTTCAGAATGCTGAACTACAACAGAAACAACTTAAAGAATTACTCGTAAATGCATTAAAAGGCTCAAACTCTGAAAAGGATACAATATTCTCCCAGAGTACAATCTACAATTCAATGGAAACATTTGAATACGTACCAGAGAACGGCAAAACGTTCGACGCTTTTTACAGGCGTTACGAAGATATTTTCAACGTAGACTGTGAACAATGGTCCAGTAAAAAAAAGGTACGTCTACTATTGAGAAAATTGGGAACTACAGGACATAGTAGGTTCGTAGATTTCATACTACCCAAGAAAACCACTGACTTGGATTATTAAGCTTTTATCGGAACTATTCGGGCTTAGCACAACCTTGTCCCACAAACGTTGAAAATGCCTGAACACAGTCCAAAACAACCAGCAAGATTTTCTAACGTTTGCAGCATCGGTAAACAAGCTATGTAATGATTTTAAACTAGCCGAACTGACTGCCGATGATTTCAAGTGCTTAGTTCTCGCACAAGGTCTAGTATCAGCAGAAGACGCCGAAGTCAGACGACGGGTACTGACCAAACTTGAGAACGAACAAGGATTGACTCTTCAAAAACTGGAAGAGGACTTTGAAAGCGTAATATCTGTAAAGTGTGACTCAAACACAATCGAGGAATCAGGTATGGCTCAGATTAATAAAATCAGAAGCAAGTCTACCTCCTATTCCCCTCAAAAAGACAAAAGGCAAATGTCATGTCCTAAATTACGCAGTAACCAAAACCCAAATAGGTTAAAGAAACCGCCCGGACTGTTACCATTGTGGTAAATGGCATTGGATGAAATTCTGTCCAGTTAAGAACAAAAAGTATTACAAAAATTTCAATAAAAGTGGGCATACTTTAACTTCGTGCTGGTACGCCAACAGAACGAGACAACCCAAAAATAAAACTAGGCAAGCTGAATCTGACGATATTTCCAATAGGAATTTAAGAAAATATGTAACTGTGGATATTTTCAATAATTCCATTAAATTCCATCTTGACTCCGGTTCTGATCTTTCAACCATTAACTGGCGTACTTGGCGAAAATTAAACAAGCCGACCTGATTAAAAACGGATAAAACAGCAAAATCCGTAACTGGCGAAAAGATTAACATTTTAGGTGAGGTATTACAGTAACACTAAATGGAATTACCAAAAAGCTCAAAACTTCAGATAACTTATTTGGAACAGATTGGATATAAAAATTCAATCTTTGGGATTGCCCAACGAATACATTTTGTCGCAAGATACAAAGTACAACGTCCAATTTGGTAAATCTAAAAAAGGAACTCAAACAACAATTTCCCCAGGTTTTTTCTGGCGGCCTTGGGAAATGTACTAAAATGAAAGCTAAGGTCAAGGAGAAAGACTGTGCACAACCGGTATTCAAAAAGGAATGGAATGTCCCTTTCTAGAGCAAATCAACAAAGAGTTAGATAGACTCGAACAAGCAGGTATTCTGTCAAAAACAGATTTCAGCGAGTGGGCAGCACCTACGGTCTACGTAAAAAAGAAGTCCAACCAAATACGAGTATGCGCAGATTTTTCCACAGGGTTAAACGATGCATTGCAAGATCATCACTATCCTCTCCCAAGCCCTGAAGAAATGTTCAATAAACTCAATGGTGGAAATTTTTTTTCTAAAATTGACCTCTCGGACACATACCTTCAGATAGAGGTGGAAATTTGCATAAACACCCATATATGATTGTACAAAAACAATAGACTGGCTTTTGAAGTAAAGGTTGCGCCTGCAATTTTCCAGCAGGTCATGGACACCATGCTGGGCGACCTTGACTACGCAACAGCCAATTTGGATGATATACTGGTTACCAGTAAAACTATGGCAGAGAACCGGAACCATATCATAAACGTATTCGAAAAGATACAAGAATACGGATTTAAGGTTAAGGAGGAAAAGCGTGACTTTTTCTTACCAGATATTAAATACTTAGGTCACATTATAAATAAAGACGGTCGTCGGCCGGATCCAGAACGACCCAACGCGATCAGAAACATGCCGGCCCCAGATAACGTTCAAACGTTACAAAGCTTCCTCGGTTGGCTAACTTTTACCAAGGGTTCATTAAGAACATGCAAAATTTGAGAGGGCCTCTCAACCAACTCTTAAAAAAAGACAAACCATGGTCATGGACCCCGGAATGCCAAGACGCATTTGAGAAGATCAAGAAAACTCTTACTTCAGACCTCTCCTTCAACCATTACGACCCTAGTCTCGACATCATAGTCGCAAGTGATGCAAGCTCGTACGGCATTGGTGCTTGCATATTACATAAACTGCCAGACGGTTCACGAAAAGCTGTGGCTCGCGCATCATGATCTCTACTTCCAACTGAGAAACTATATTCCCAAATAGAGAAAGAGGCTCTTGGGTTAATATTCGCTGTGACAAAGTTTCACAGATATCTACATAGTAGACGGTTCATACTGCAGACGGACCATAAACCTCTAATCACAATTTTTGAGTCTAAAAAAGGTCTGCCAGTCTATACTGCAAATAGACTACTTCGTTGTAGAACGATTCTCTTAAACTATAATTTCAAGATAGAGTTCCTAACATCCAAAAATATTTGCCATGCAGACAGTTTATCGCGACTCATTCCAAAAAATACAGAAGTCTTTGAAGACTCCATCATTGCATCTCTAAGGACAAATTGTGAAATCAAAAACATGATCGCGAGTACCATAAGAGAGCTCCCAGTTGCTTTGGCCGACATAAAAAGGGAGTCTCGGGAGGATGAATTCATTCAATCCATAAAAAGCAAAATTCGAAACAAAGACCCCAATGTGCTTGAAGTTTTCTCCCTCTCCGATGATGTCCTACTATACAACGACCGCGTAGTGATTCCAAACAGCCTACAAAGAAAAATCCTCAGGGATTTTCACATGGGACATCCGGGGAAGAACCGTACGAAAAGCCTCATGCGCTGCTATGTTTATTGGCCAAACATGGACAAGGAGATAGCAGACATGATAGAATCATGCAAAGGATGCACGCTTGCAACAAAAGCTCCAACCACGACGTGCAAACCATGGCCGAACACAGACCATCTATGGCAAAGAATTCATATCGATTTTGCAGGGCCTATAGACAACATGTACTGCCTCATTGTTGTGGATAGCCACTCAAAATGGCCTGAGGTCCTACAATGCAAAAAATAACCACAAAATGCACGATCCGAGGTATTCGCGCGTTTTGGCGTGGTAGATTGTGTAGTTACAGATAATGGCACTCAATTCACATCAAGTGAATTTAGAGACTTCTGCAAGTCATATCCGGTGGACCACATTACAACGCCTCAGTACCACCCTAGGTCGAATGGCCTGGCCGAAATGTTTGTGGACACTCTAAAAATGGCTTTAAAAAAGGCACTAGGCACACCGACAAATACAGCAATGCAACAGTTTCTGCAGGTGTATCGGATAACCCCTAATCCGAACACGCCTATGGGAAGCTCGCCTGCAGAAACAATGTTCGCAAGGAAAATAAAGTCTGTCTTCGACAAACTTATTCCACGGCAAGCAAAGTTAAAAAAAAACGTATATAGAAAATATTTCAATCCTGGCGATAGGGTCTTTTTCAAGGCGTACAAGAACAATATGACATTCTGGGAAGTGGACATCATAAAGCAGAGAATTGGCGAACTGGTATATATGGTCCAAGGACCGAAAAACATTCACAAACGCCATTGGAACCAGATCAGAAAATGCCATTTGAAGGAATCTGAGGAATCACTACAAAATAGCTGTGAAGAGCCGATCGACGTAATTTTCGATCACTTCGATCTCGACATGCCCCAAGTCTCTCCTGAAGTGCGACGCTCAGGAAGGAAAAGGAAATTTACTCAATCGCTCGAGAGGAAAAAGTATTAACAGTTTTATTTTTTCTCTCCTTTTCAAAAAGAAAACTCTTTGGAAGGGGGGGTATTGTGAGACCGGAACTACCTACACAATAGACTCTTCCAGGTCTATATTAAGTATGCGAAACAACACTCTAGACAGAGAGTCAGAGAGACAGTGAGAGTCTCGTACGACTACCAGTATTGGACACTAACATATAGTACGCTCCGCTTACACTATCTCTGCAACCTGTTGTTAATATATCTTTCTTACATCTAATCCGTGTTCCGTGTTCTCCTTCTGTGGTTCCAACTTTGGCCCCACTTCGCTTATTTAATAAAGCGGGTAACTCACAAAATATATACTAAATTATCCACTGTTTTTCATCTCTTTTTTCCATGAAATATATGTGTTTAAAGTAAACAAGTTTTTCTTTTTATGTCCGGATGCTAAATTTCGAATGATATAAAATACTTAATCGATAAATCGTAAGATCACTGATACAATCCAGATAGTGAGGAAGAAAATGGCAAATTTAGATCCCTTGTAATTTATTCAACTCAACCTGGTAAAAGTTTTAAGTATCGTTTTGATTTCTAAATATACTAGAATCAAAATCGATGTCTGAATCCTCAGGGTGCATAACGATATTTCCAGGAATATCATCGAGTAATTCTTGATTTGGCAGCCCCATAAATTTTGGAATGGGGATCTCATTTAAATGTAGCACAGATTGTATCGCCATGTCATAATTTGGAAATTTGATACCGAAGAATCGTTCTCGCCACACCGGAGACGGAAAAACAATTATAAAACGTTAGTCAAGAGACGGAATGTTAGACGATTTCCTCAAAGGTGAAGAAGAGACTGAAATGTGGTTCTACAGAAGGATGCTAAGGATATCATGGACCAAGCATGAACTATACTGGACGAAAATGTATGACTGTGGAAAATGTTTGCTTGTGAGGTGCTTCGTCCTTTCAGATTTTATTGCACAGCATTTGTTATGAAAGAAGAGAGAACACACACACATATATATATATATATATATATATATATATATTTATATATATATATTTCAATTTCAATAAAGGTGCAATTAATTTACAAATTCATGAATTATTCATACAAAAAACAAATACAAAGGTTAATGATTTAATTGGTGAGAAATCCATCATTGCGAACAATTCAAATAATATACAAAAACCCCGAACCTGTTTATGCATGAAAAGATCCTTGTTATATAAATTTAAGTTGCATAAGTTCTTATTATTTTTACAAGCTTTCGTCTGTTCCTACATACATCCTCAGGTATGGAATAGATTTTGTTCTTGTTTTTACTCTCAGTAATAAGAGGACAAAAATTTGTTTTTTGTATGAATAATTCATGAAATTGTAAATATATATATATATATATATATATATATATATGTGTGTGTGTGTGTGTGTGGGTGTGTATTTAGGCAGTAATCCTTCTTTTATGCAAGTTTTAATGAATATGTCTCCCATTTGTCCAGGCTTTGAATGTTGCTAGGACATATGGTTTGGAGCTTCTGGTATATATCTAGAGATTCTTGATAAAATCAAAACAATCTGCAATATTACTGATCCTAAGCTAGCATCTAGGCACCAATCACTTTCTCATCGACTCTATTTAGCGTCCCTGCTATGAATAATTTTATGGAAAATGAGATAATTATAATTCAGTAATTCATTGAGTCTAGAATAAACCTCAACAGAATGCAGAAAGCACTAGATGGCCGTTTCATCCTATAGTTGGGACTCAGCAGTGTGCATCTACTACCGAGATTTGAAACCCGGACAGTTACAGTGACAGGCAAACGTCATACCAATTGTACCAACGGGCCTTGGTGGCGAAGAGGTAGCGAACTAGACTCTATAGTGCGCCGCTCTTCACATATTCCGTGGTGGAACTCATCCAAGTTCATTTACCCATAGGACTGTGCCTCCGAGATCGATGACTACCATCACCAATCTGCTTCATCCAGAGCATTAGAAGCTGGTTCAAGCAAGGATATACAAATGATAGAAATTAAGGAGGATTTGAGATAATTAAGTAATACATCGAGTCTGAATGAAACCTCAACAGAAAGCACTGGACGGCCGTTTCGTCCTATATTTGGGACTCATCAGCAGTGCGCATCCACTACCAAGAATTGAAACACGGACAGTTACACTGACATGCAAACATCATACCAACCATATATATATATATATATATATATGGAATATATATATATATATATATATATATATAAGTTATGAAGAACTTGGTAAACGGAACTGGTAAATCCAATGAGGACGAAATCCTGAGAGCTCAATGTGAAGAACAGAGCAAATATTTAAAGAAAAACAGACCACTTTAAGATACCATTACAATAATTTATTTCACCGAAATCTTTTTTAAACGATTTCGGATCATTAGGTAAACACTTCCAACAATGAAATGAGAAGAAAAATGTGATTAGAAATTGATGGGTAATGTAATTTTTGTAATTAACCATATAAATAGGTCATGGTTAGGTCACTCCTCCTACCCCGATATAAAGCTTAGTTAAGAGAGATGTAAATTTAACCCTCCCTATATTTTGTATTGTCTCTTTAACTGCCACCTTCACCCTCCCTGTTTAATTACAAAAATTACACTACCCATCAATTTCTAATCACATTTTTCTACTCATTTCATTGTTGGAAGTGTTTACCTGATGATCCGAAATCCTTTAAAAAGGATTTTGGTGAAATAAATTATGGTAATGGTACCTTAAAATGGTCTGTTTTTCTTTATATATATATATATATATATATATATATATATATATATATATATATATATATATATATATAAATATATATATAAATGTAACGATTTTATTTAGATTCTTTTTCTGCATCAACATTTACAGTAAATTGCGGCATGGCTCTAATGACATTTCACCATTTCTGGCAGAACTTTTATTATCACCTTCTGGGATATCTACTAACAGATGTGATAAAAAAAAATAATAATCTAAAATAAATCCTCGAGATTAAAAAAAACAAAAAACTTTAAATTTTAAAATTCCCAGCATCCCTTCTCGTGCGCATGTGCGGTCTTTCAATACATTTCGCCATATTTATTACAACGTTTCGGCCTTTCAGTATCAGTCTATATTTCTGAGATGAGGTATTATGTACACTATTTACATTTTTCGGACTATTGTCCTCATCTTTGTCGCCATATTTATTACAACGTTTCGGACACATGACACAGTGGATAAAGGCGTTGGTTAGATCCAGTGACAGGACCCAAAGTGTGTGAGTTCAATACCCGGTTAAGGCAGTGGAGAACTTAGAGAGAATTAACAGGATATGACTGATAACGGACATCCATTAAATCATGGCACGTGGAACTAGTATACCCCAGTGAGCGAAATAAACGGTTTAGTTCGACATTCCCACCACCTGAAGAAGGCCGGTGCGTACAACGGCCGAAACGCTGTAATAAATAGGGCGACTAAGATGAGGACAATAGTCCGAATAATATAAATAGTGGATTAAAAATGTCAAAATAAAAATATCTTTCGGGGCTTAAATATAAAACCATGCATAATACAACAATGTCATAGCATTAGGTACAGATAGGTAGTAGAAGCCATTTTGTATAATGCGTAAATGTAAAAGGGGTTAGCGTTCTCAATACGAAAGGGGAGGACTGTTGAGCAAAATAAGTCGTGGTACTTTCAACCAAATTACATAGAACTGTCAAAATAATGAAATTTGTTCCCCATAGACGATATAAATTATATACTGAAAATTTCAGTACCAGGACCACTTCCGCCATATCCTTATTTGAAATGTTCAAGCGACTGTAACTTTCATATCTACGTATTCAACTGAGAATTCCCCTATCAATATTTCAGTATTTCCTACTTCCTTACTATCTGGATTGTATCAAAGGTCTTACGCTTAAGCGATTCACTATCTTATATCTTTTGGAATTTCGCACTCTGTAGTCTTTGCGGAAAAGATATCTTTGTTTCAAACCATTTACCATGGCCCAGAGCTCATCATCAACAGTTCTGGGATTGGAGACACACAGGTTTATTGCCGTGGAATCCTATCCTGGGCGAAAATTATTTCTTCACACAACAATTATACCTGCCTTTCCATTTCTCATATATATATATATATATATATATGCACTACATCTTCAGCGGATTCCAAGGGTGAAAATATTCATCGAATTCAATGGACTGGTACCAAGGTGCTAATGCATCATGAAATTCATCTAGTTTCCTACAATAAGGAAGCAGATGAATAAAGGAATGTTTGCGGAAGGCCTCTAAAATCTATCAGGAAGCAACAGTTATTGTCATTGACAATAATCTATGCCACTCCAACATTGCATCGTGTTTTACACGATTCAGAACATGAGAGAAATCATTTTTTCGAATAGCACTGTACAGCCGTATGCTTAAATTGATGGAGAACGTTTGGTCGTTTATGAAGGCATTCATCAAATGAAAATGGGCTGGAAATATGGTTGAAATCCTAAATGCAGAAATTTCATCAAGGAAAATTAAAAAGGATTTTGGAATGCATCACTGAATATTCATTTGCTATTTTCCTTTTGAGTTTTTGCCTTCTCATCTGGGATTTCAGTTTTCTAATTTTCGGCATTTTTTTTTCTAACTTTGAGTCTGTGTTTTGTCATTTTGTGTTTGTGTTTTCTAATTTTCAGTTTGAGTTTTCTCATTTTAAGTTTCGATTTTATCATTCTCATTTGGGGTTTCTAATTTGAGGTTGCATTTTCTCATTTTGAGGTTGGGTTTTCTCATTTTGAGTTCGGTGTTTTTCATTTTGAGGTTGGATTTTCTTATTTTGAGGTTGGTGTTTTTCATTTTGAGGTTGGACTTTCTCATTTTGAGGTTAGTGTAACCTCATTTTGAATTTCGGTTTTCTCATTTTGAGGTTGCTGTTTTCATTTTGAGGTTGGACTTCTTTTCATTTTGAGGTTGGGTTTTATCATTTTGAGGTTGCTGTTTTCATTTTGAGGTTGGGTTTTTCAATTTTGTGTTTGTTTTACCTCATTTTGAATTCGGGTTTTTCATTTTGAGGTTGGATTTTCTCATTTTGATGTTGGACTTTCTCATTTTGAGGTTAGTGTTACCTCATTTTGAATTTGGGTTTTCTCATTTTGAGGTTTCTGTTTTCATTTTGAGGTTGGGTTTTTCAATTTTGTGTTTGTTTTACATCATTTTGAATTCGGGTTTTTCATTTTGAGGTTGAGTTTTCTTACTATGATTCTGGTTTTTCTCATTTTCAAGTGGAATTTTCTTTTTGAGTTTAGGTTTTTCATTTTGCGCTTGAGTTTTCTCATTTTGAGTTTGGGATTATTCATTTTGTGTTTACCTTTTCTCATCTGTCTTTTGGATCGTTTTAATTTTGATTTTGGATTGTCTCAGTTTAAGTTTGATTTTCTCCTTTTGGGTTTTGAAATTCTCATTTTGTTCTTGTAACTGTATGGAATTACAGGAATATTTTATGTTCCATTGTTGCTTTATTCGTAGTCGGCATTTTCCTGTGTATTACTAATGTTCCAGTTATGTTAGCCTTTCTTGGGTGGATGAGGCTATTTTATTTGTATTATCATCGAATTTATCTAAATGAATGTCTATATGTTTGTGTATAAGGCAAAAGTAAAGTTGATGAGACTAAGTGGAAAACCTACAAACCAAGCGTTTCACCGGGCGTATGTCAGATGTTCTGTCTTTTTAAGGTCTGAATCATTATCACAATTGTGTACGTAGTAAATGGATTGCGATCTCTGACAACAAAAACGTGCTATGAATTAAATTAACCTATCATGTTCTACTGACTAGAAACCAGAAAGTGGTCAGTCGGGTGATTTGGTTATTTGTTTCCTTATATATATATATATATATATATATATATATATATATATATATGTGTGTGTGTGTGTGTGTGTGTGTGTGTGTGTGTGTAAAGATATGAATGCTGACCAGAGAACTAGCACGGTTTCGATTACTACGGTCTCCTCAGGTTGTTTGTTCTGCAAATCAATGAAATTGAGCTCAACAACTTATGTACTTTCGTTCGAAATTTAAAAATATAATATTTTCGTTTTTAATTCCAACTTTATCCGGGTTCAAATAACCCGAAATTGAAATTCTTAACGTGTCTACAATTCGTCATGATCTCTGACCTCCCGTTCAATAATTCACTGCTCTCTTTATACATTGCTATGACTAGTTTCTCTTCTTGACAAAGCTTACACGAATTCCCGATTATTATGTTAATCTTCAGATTTCGTAATATATTCCCATTTAATGTTTGGGATTTTCATATGCCTCTCCCTATATATATATATATATATATATATATATATATATATATATATATATATATATCATTCACTTACGTGCTAATACCCTTGGGAAAGGTATGTATCCTCTTCATCTCCCTCCAGCTATGGGTAAAATAGCAGGACAGACTGGGTTCTATAGCCTTGGATGACAACTGGACTAGGAGAAGGACAACTCTGAATTCAAAACCTGCGGAGGGTCGTTTGGGAACCTTGTGGCGTGCATTCGGTGCACCAGGTTTCTGTGTTCGTCCCTCCAAAAAGTGTGGATGGTCCTGCACGAGGCCTTCACCACTATAATCAAATCTCATGTGCCGGTGTCGGGATGTCGGTTTCCTGGGGACTTATCGGCCTGACCCTCATACGTCGAACGCGACGGGAAAGTCGATTATATATATAGTTATTTATTCGAAAATTATAACATAAATATGTTATAAAATCATTACAAAAATAGCCATTTTATTTCAACACTTGTTTTTTATAAAGTGATGGGTTTGAATTTAGAATAAAGGGTTTTTAAATTCAATATATATATATATGTTTATATATATATATATATCTATTCCGCATGCTAAATCTATTTTTATAGATGGACACTCCAGCAAACTAGCCGCCAATCGTAAGCGTATATCCGCAATTGACTATTTATTTCATGGTATTTTTGATAGTGAATTAGGGAAATAATTTAGCCACTTTTGTATAATGCAAGTCTTAATTTTTTTCTTCTTACATTTTCCGTGCGTGTGTATGTGTGTGTTTGTATGTGTATGTTGTGTTTCGAAAATGCAGGTTTCTTTCAATTATATATATATATATATATATATATATATATATATATATATATATATATATATATAAAAAAATATGGTTTAAAGTTGTGCAATATTTATCGGATAAAGTGCTCAATATCATAGAGCGGCCTGACGATTGCGTTCAGCACGAAACATCCTGTCGCCTCTGAGTGTTGACTTCAATGGATTCTAGTAATATTACTTATTGAATCTGATCCACCGAGATCTTGATGTATTTATTATAACAGAGCATAAGTATTTTTTTGTAGGGGCTGATGATAGCCACGTACAGAACGGCTTGAAATAGACTATACCATGTTGAGGTAATTTTTGCTGTAATATATATATATATATATATATATATATATATATATATATGTGTGTGTGTGTGTGTGTGTGTGTGTGTGTGTGTGTGTGATGAGCCTTGATACAGCGAAACAGTCTGTCTGTGGATGACAGTATATGCGCCCCGAAAAATTAATTAAAAGCCCTCTGGAGAAAAACCGTGGCTTTGTAAACAGTGACTGTGGATAATGCAATGCTCTTCTGCGAATTCAGCCCCATTGGTCGCTGTCGTGTTCATTCAAATGGTGAATATGCAAAGATTTCCCGTCCTCTCTACAGGGCGCCGATAGCTTAGGGGTAAAATCTTTGACTGTTGCCGAATCAGTGGGGTTTCATTCCGAGTTGAGGCAATCATGTGTCTGATCACACTGATGACCAGTGACAGCGAAACATTCTGTTTGTGGATGACAATACATATGTGACATCGTCCCCCCTGGTCGCAGCGTCGACTCTGTCGTTCGATCTCGTTCACGGCGCCAACTGTGACGTGACGTGGTCCAGGGTTCTGATCCTATTGTCACGACACCAGTTGTGACGTCTTTGCCGCGGCGTCAGCTGTTCGCTCCTCGCTGCTCCAAGTGTGACGTTCTAACCCTTTGGTTAGATGAATACCAGCCTCGTCGCTCCCTACTCGCTTCCAACGCCTGGTTACTAGGGTAACTGCACTGATCTCCGGTCTGCTTACCCACGTTGTGATTAGATCTTAGACAGACGGGATCAAACAGGGATTGGGGCCGTATGCAAGCTGAGTCCAACGGGGGTGATAACACACAAGAAAAAGAAAAACTCACAAGGTCAAAAATTATTGAAGAAAAAGGTAACAACTCTTTATATCAACTGCTTGTTACACAAGATTATTCCTACCTCCCGACCCATTTTGTGGACTGTGGCACCAAGCTTCTACCATACAACTTTAAGGCTTCGAGTTGCCTGCTCTCTAGAAATTTGCATTTCTAGGTGAAGTTTGGTTTCAACATTGGGCGCTGATCTCTACCTGTCGTTCACGGCTGATTTCTCTCGTCGTCCGTGGCTGTAACTAACTTCTTCTCTTCGGCTTCGGTTGGACGAGCTTATTCACTTCGGCTTGGGTTGGGCGAATTTCTTCACTTCGACTTGGGTTGGACGTATTTCTCTTCTTAGGCTTGGTTTGGCTCCAACTTCTCCACTTAGGCCAAACGGGCTGCTTCACTTCGGCTTCTCTTTGCCGCAAAGGGGACTAATGAACAGGGCCCGCCGTCCGTACTGCAACTCCAATTCTAACTCCAACTTCATCCGAGGTGCAACCCCAACTGATTTCTGTCGATCGGGGTCCTGCTTTTATTGAGGCAGTCAAAAAACTGGGGTGGGTCTGTCGGCGCCAGGGTTTTCTTGATAATTCTAAAGACGTATTATTTCTGACTAGGGATTTTCCATTATCGGTAACTTACTTTCACTCCTACTTCCTTACTGTGCCTCTGGGGGGGAGGCGTATACCCGCTTCCCCTGGTCCTTCGTATGTCAGGTGACCGCTCTCGACCAATGGGGTCCAGGTCGGGCATCTTTCCTCCTCCCTCGCACATCATGTGACCGCTCTCGGCCAATGGGGTCCTGGTCGGGTGTCTCTCCTCCTCCCTCATGTATCATGTGACCGCCTTCGGCCAATGAAACTCTGGTCGGTATCTTTCCTCCTTCCTTCGTGACGTCTCTAATCGGGCGTGGACAATCCGTGGCTTTGTTCTGGGGGAAGAAACACCTTGCTAAAAAAAACAAAATTTAAATTGTCCTTTTCGTACGAAAATGACGATCCCGGTTTCTTTTACACGTGGCATCTGTCAAAACAGCCTATCGCTAATTGGATACGATCTAAGAAAAGAATTTCTTAGACCTGTCGGCGGCCGTCTGAACGCAACAAAATATTTCATTCTCCCCGGCCGATAATAAAAATCTCTATTATCTCAAAAAGCGACATCACCCTAGGTGGCGTTAACGTGAACTAATAAAAATATTTCACTTTTTCCCTTCGCTCGGAGCTTGACAACAAAATCTTAATTATCTCAAAAAAAAAGCATTTTCTAATCATCATCCTGTGTGACTGTATTTTCAATTCTGGTTCTCGTATTAATGGATTGTCTGTATATCCTTAGATAAACTTCCCACCTGTTACCTATCATATTTTTTTCATTGTCTCTAAACTTTTATTTCTTCAACCAAATTGATAACAAACTCCCATCCTCCGCGGACACGAAAGTAGGTCGGTGCTTGACCTGATATTTTTGACATCTGATATGTGCCAGTCGAGCGTGTGTGTTTTCGCTTACGACCTGGTTTCGTATTATTTATTTTTCTCCTTTCTTTCCTTCCTTTTCTTTTCTTTCTTTCTTTCTCTCAGATCGCCTAAATGTAAAGAAAGAATTATTCCTAACCCCGAAATATTTTTCATCTCTAAATAACTATCAAATGGTTAACAAACTGAAAAAAATAAATCATATATTTATGAATATCTCCTTTCAGTTTTCCAATCATGCATGGTGCCACACACACACACACACACACACACATATATATATATATATATATATATATATATTATAAATTAATTGATTTAAAATATGGTTATTTTCGCTAATTTATTTGCAAAAATAAAATTAGGGGTTTTTAGCTTCTATTTTTGAAACATGGTTGGAACTGTGTAGCGAAAATAACCATATTTTAAATCAATTAATTTATAATATTAATGCTCTGTAAATTTACATTGAGCACTATTTTGTAAAAATAAAATATCTATAAGAACACCGGATTTTATATCTTACTGTTCTTTCTTTTTATTTATATATATATATATATATATATATATATGCACTTTATTTTAGAATATTTCATCAAAAACGTGTAAAATCGCTACACAAATGCAATCATGTTTCGGTGCGTATGGACATATCTCATCAGGCTTTAGTAAATAACTTGTGGGTACACAATTTCTTGAGTTGTAAAACTTAAAACACCTTATTTTCACGAGAAAAGGAAGAAAAAGAGTAAAATAGAAAGACACAAGTGTAAAGGATGAAAAAGAAAAAAAAGAATATAAAAGTGAAAATAAATTGACTACTCACTAGTTATTTACTAACACCTGATGAGATGTTTTAGTTGATATGACAAGGTGTAATTGATTTCTATTTTTTTCTCAGATTATGTCATTAGCAGTGGTGTGAAGTAACATGAATCTATTTTCGGGGTGTATGATGAAATTTGTTTGTCCTTGAAAAATATTGCGTCATCCGTGATTGCATCAGATTTTTATCGCGCCCAGATACTATTATCTCGACTGTCGATTAGTCGTCCTAAGGTCATTGTCTCTCCTGGACTTTGCTCCACGGAAGTGTACGAATATTGTAACACTGTGAGCAAATCAACGTACGATATACTGGCCCGGAAAATCTGCTGATTTAAATCCAATCGAGAATCTGTGGTCAATCTTCAAGTAACGACTTTGTGGAATGGACATACGAAGTACTAAAATGTGTACTGGTTCATGTTTGATTGGGAAAATACTTTTTGTTTCTATTAATTTGCACAAATTTATGATTCACTACATGTGTTGTGAGAAAACACCGCTTTGTATCTTTGAGATATGTTTGGTTATTTAATGGCATATATTATTGTGCTTTCACAAATTAATAAGTAGATGCCGATACTTAGCATATCCAAGGTTGTGCGGACAAAAATAAGAGACAGTGATATAATGATTTTCCAAGCGTAGCTTAGGTGTGGCACAAGCCGGAAAGTATAGGGCACACAGTGAGGACACAACTCATTACTCTGCTTTAATTGTTCTAGCGAGACAAGTTTGCTAACCATGACACTGCTTTGAGGTGCCCCAAAGTCATATAGAATATAGGGATTTTCCAAACATAGCTTAGATGTGACACAAGGCCGAAAGTATAGGGCAACCAGTGAGGATCGAACTCGTTACTCAGTGTTAATTGTTCTAGCGAGACAAGTGTGCTACCAAATACACCTCCAAAGTAATATAGAATATAGTGATTTTCCAGGCGTATCTTAGATGTGGCAGTGATATATGTCTTTTATGTTGTAGTTTTGTTCAATTTATGTTTATGTCATGAAAGCGTTCTTTCATGTTTTTTGGTTCATTTTGTTTTACGGTATAAATCCGAAAAAGTTAAATAAAAACGGAATTATTTGTTTTGTTTCAATTTGCACAACGGTGTACATAATGTAGATTTATAAACGTATTGGGTTGGAACAACATTTTGTGCCAGTCTGTAGGAATTTTAAGAGAATTTCATAGACTTCATTTTAGATAATTATACATAGATTTATTACCTCATATATCACACATGTCTCATTTTGTTCCACTACGTTTTGTCATCATTTTGCAAGTTTTTACTGACACTGCAAGTATCGTTGTTCGCTTTAAAGTTGTAATTATAGAACGTGTGCAATGTTTACTGAGAGAAATATTTAGACTTGTCATTATAATGACGACAAAATTACAACGGCAACATTAAAATGAAATGTGCGCTCCATGCCCCGAAACTATTTTGAGATATCTTCCATTCGCTGATTTGTTAGCTGTGGTATGTATTCATTTGAAAAACCGTGCACAGCGTCCAGAAGAAAATTCCAAAGTTCACCTCTACTGGTAAATTTCCGTTCAACAATGGAAAACTTCCTCTGCACAATAGTGGAAAAGTTTTCCTTCGGATTATATTTTTCAACAATCCGATTTTGCAATCATTGTCATTTATTGTTTTATTTATTTATTTTTTTTTTACAATTCCACGTGACGACTATTTTTTCGACCGTCATGCACCTGTTTATTTATTTTTGAAAAATAATAATGCAGCCTTCATAATATTTTTTTTTAAAAATAAATGTATTTTTATTCAAGTGTATTGTAAATGAATACAGAAAAGAAAAAGAAAACCAAATGTAACATAAATGTAAGGAACGAGAAGTCAAACGTATCTTAAGAATATCAGTGGTATTTTAAAATAGATTTTTTTTTTTTACCCGGCCTCATATTCAATAACTGAAAATTTTCTGATATGAAAGGCAAAGACTTAAATTTTCGAATGTTTGGTTTAAAAGATTTTTGGGATCGGGAAATATCATAACCGCTAAACTCGTTTTATTCAAATATTCTTTGCCAAAAATAATGAACTATCGTAGTTCACAAAATATTCTTTTCTTTGCTTCTTCTCGTATCATTAATCCAAGTATGCCTTCAAAGAATTAATGGAGTTTTCTGCCTTTAAAACTACCCGGAACTATCCCATTACTTTGCCACCTACCCCATTGTTGGGGCGCACCCACCTTCTCATCAGAATGGACTGATCTCTCTACTACTAATAGGACAGTTCTCGGGAAGATCAGGTGACCATCACACTTCCGTCTCTCTACCGGAAGATACAGTTGGACTTTATACTCTTTCTGATTGTTACTGACTAACCTGCGTTCGTTTGACTACTAATCTCTCTGCTGTAAATACCTCTTCAGATATACCAGTATTTTTCCCTACGTATGTGTTTGTCCTTATTTCAATACACGAACGGGGAAACACTCAACATCTCAACACCCATTAATTTGACACCTAAAATTCCGCTAGAATGTATAAGACCACCTCAGCATTATTGACGTCTCAGCCTGGAAGATTGTATCACCCCAGAAAGATCGGAATTTTTTTTGCATATCGTGGTTAGCGTAGATTTTGAGAGTGAATGTAAGATTAACAATCAGTTATGTATTCTGCAGTTATCCATCAAATTTTATTTTCATCACGGATTGTCTTTTGAAGAAGATTTACTGAAGGGTCTCATGTATTTAATCACTTGATTTTTGGGACTCTGCTACCCTAAGTTGGCGGCTTATTAGCGCTCTGGTTTTGAAATCTCCACATCCACAATAACCGTTCTAATAATACAATAGACCTTGCTACTCATTATGCACCATTGAGCGGCCTATATAACTATTCAGGTCAAACTAAAACATACATGGCCTGAAGATTGCGTTCCCACGTGAAACAGACTTACATATATATATATATATATATATATATATATATATATATATATGTGTGTGTGTGTGAGAGAGAGAGAGAGAGAAAGAGAGATTTTATTTAGGCAGCAATCCTTCTTTCATATACATTTCATTGAAAACGACGGACATTGTGCGTTGATTTAGTTTTTTATACAATTTCTCATGTGATCTAATGTGAAGAAAAGCAAATGCAACGTAATTGTAAACAGGCGCATGACGATCGAAATACACGACGTCGAATGTAATAGAAAGGAAGGGGGTAAAGAAAAGAAAAAAAGAAGGAAAAAGAAAGGTGAAGAAAACAAAAGAAAGCAATTGGTATGTATTGTAAACGTATACAGAAAAGAAGAAGAAAAGCAAATGTAACGTAAAGGAAGGATGGGGAGGCAAACGTATCTTAAGAATATTTTAAATAAATAATTATATATATATATATATATATATATATATATATATATATATATATATAACGAACGAAGGGCAATTCGAGGAAAAGGAAAATATATTTGGTTTAAACCCACCCCTTTATCTTGGAGGGGAATTGTAATATAGTAAATTATTTTTCAAGTTGCTTTCTAAACACTTCTCCCAAAATTCAGAATTACATAAGATATTCAATAAAAATACAGTTAAATTAAGCTACAGTTGCGCTAGTAATTTAGATACAATTATAAATATAAAAAAAATACAAGAAAACTCGAAACTAACGTGCAGCAAATAACACAGTAGTTTATGCAACTGCAGAAATAAATTTACCTGTCCATTAAACGGAGCTTGTAAAACTGTAGCTGTAATTTATAAAGCAGAAGTAACTGATTAATGATCCAAAAAACGTGTATAGTTTCTACAGAATTTTATTTCAAGCCCACATTGTACAACCAGAGATCATCATTTAAGCTAGCAAATCTTGCTAGCTACATGTGGAATTTAAAAGAAAAAAAAACAAACAACAGAGATGCGATCATACGGTCGAAAATTTGAAAAAAAAAACAGGTAAAACCATATAACATCCATACACGCATTTGCAAACTACGCCAATATTAGAAATTAGCGATTATGACATTTCTCGATCCAAAAAATCTTTTAAACCAAACATTCGAAAATTTAAGTCTTTGCCTTCATATCAGAAAATTTTCAATTAGTGAATATGAGGCCAGGTAAAAAAAAGGCTATTTTAAAATCCCACTGATATTCTTAAGATACGTTTGCCTTCTCATCGTTCCTTAAATTTAAAATACACTTGCATTCCAGTTGCTTTCTTTTCTTTTCTTCAGCTTTCTTTTTTTTCTTCTTCTTTCTTCTCCTTACCCCCTTCCAACGCTAAATAAGTGTTCTCATGTTTCAAAACAAGAGCCGAAAACTTCAATATAATTATTTGAATTAAAGTACTAAACTCTGTTCCAACACCAAGCGAAATGTATATTTATAATTTTATATTTATGCTCTACTTTTGTATCGAGCACTATTTTTTAAAAATAATAAAAAAAAAATACTAAAGAACTTTGGATTATTTACCTAACGAGTTCTTTCCTATTTTCTGTATATTTTTTACACACACACACACACACACACATATATACATATATATATATATATATATATATATATATATATATATATATATACATATGTATGAGTGTATCTACATGTGTGCGCTTGCGTTTTTGTGTGTGGATGTTAAAAGATTATGCTGCTATCTTCAGAGATCCTTCCATCTTTAAAATACGTTGCCCTTATTTCAACTGTTTTCCATGTACACCGAAAACTGTCTTTTGGCGATTGGTTCTTTGAGTAACGAATTAGAAATATTTTTTTTAAATCGCTGATATGAATACATTTCTTTTGTGAATCATATCAATGATACAAAATTGACAAAAGATTGAAAAGCCATTATCAGCCCATCTTTAAAATAAATTTGTCCCATTGAAACGATTTTTTAAAAATCTTCAGGAAACAGTCCCTTATCATTCATCTATTTGAGTAATGGATTCAAAATGTTTGTTGTTTTTTATTGTTTTTTTTTTTTGTTTTCGATGCAATGAGGATATTTCTTTTAGGGCAACATATTAATAATGTAAAGTTGACAAAAGATATCAAAGAGAGGATCAGCCTCTCATTAAAATGCATTTCTCATATCCCATCGAATCTCGCCGTACACTTTGAAACAATATCTCGTATCGACTGTCCCTTTTGTTTGCTTATTTTTTTTTTAAACCCAGAAATGAAAAAGATTCTTTTATGGCTCCATATTGATATTATGAAAATAAAAAAAAAAAATCAGTAAGACCTTGATCAGACAAATTTTAAAATACAAGCGCCCTACGAGGCTGACATCCCGCTCTCACCTCTTCACTGTCGAAACTCCTAAATGTAGCCGTCTCTTCCACTCCAATAGCTTCATATCTCGCACCTCTCGCCTGTGGAACTCCTTTCCCTATTCCAGTTTCGCTGAGAGCTATAATCTCCAGCTATTCAAATGTAATGTCAATCGACATCTCCAGTTGCCTTGATCTATCCACTACCCTTCTCCTCATCCTTTCTTCTATCACTCCTATCTGATCTTGCTACAAATTTTCTGTAAACCCTTGCGTCCTAGTGGCTTCCCGCCTTGCTTGGGGTGAAACGCTTAAAAAAAAATAAATAAATAAATAAACATTTCTCTCAGCGAAGGTGTTTTCGATTACTATTTTTTTTCATTGATGTTCGCCCGGTAAAAGGCCCAAGAAACATTCGATATAGAATTTTACAGAGCATTAAGCACAGGTTATGCGCATTTGTGGGGGAAGATAACGGTCAACCCTAGACTGTGGGATGCCTGCGTGCATTACTAAGGCCTCGTAGGATTGGCTGCTGACAACTACCTTCAGTAACTTACGCGTTCGTAAATACTTCATAATTGAAAAAAACTCATCCAGTGATTCCATAGCTAGAGAAATTGTGAAGTAGCCATTTATGCCACACCTTGTCAAAGGCCTTTGAAATATCGAAGGCGGTGGTCCTGGAGATCTATTTGTTGTCTACAGCCTCATCAGCAGTGGATCTGACCGATCGAAACCAGTATTGCTTGTTGTTCAAGATGTTATTCCTATTTAGATTTCAAGAAACGATTGTTGATTATAGCTCCAGATAATTTGCTAATGACGCCAAGGAGACTAATGGGACTTTACTGAGAAGCAGATGAACATGTTACGGACGGTATATTGGCCGGCAAACACATACGGACGGAATGACGTCCACAAACGAAACAAAACGAAGATTAAGTAATATATATATTCGCAAGAGCATTTCGTTAAAGTAAATACATCGATAAAAATAAGATTTAACCAAACAAAAAATTCTGGGTCTTCATTTAGATGATGGGAAGAGTGTAGTCCAGAAAAGGATAGTTTTGCATGGTTTGAATAGTTTCATGCTGAAAATGATACTTTTGTAGTGTCTTTCAGGAAAAGGACAGTTTATAGCATATCGTTGCTGCTTGCGAGGATGACTGCTTGGAACGGGAGCTTCGGCTGATGGCTGGCCAATGGCGATGGCGAATTGGAACTGAGGCTGCTGATGGATCGAACTGCTGCTGATGATGATGGCCGGAGCCATGAGCCGGCTATGGCTGCTGGAACTGGCTTTTTTTTATGATGGATCAGTTACACAACAGTCGCGGATCCTGGAAGTTGAATTGTTTTTTTGTTTTGTTTTTTTTTTTTTGTTGTGTTCTTTTAGTGTGTCAGGATACGACAAAAGCTCAGCCGCCTTTTTTGAAAACTGGGCATACTCTTGACACTTTCCACAAACTTGGGAAGGAATTCTTTTCAAGCAATGGCTAAATAATTTCGCTAAGATTAGGGATAATCCCGTGTTAATACACTTGAGGAATGTTATGGTCCGGTCCCTTGTACCACGGCGTTAGTCCAAGATAGAACCAATAAAGAAGAACTCGAATACGGATATGGAATATGGAATAACACAGATATATTACAAACAGGAATATATACAGAGAGATAGAAAAAGTGTTAGCACGAACAATCAGCTTTAGTAGTAATTGTCTGAACGCAACTCTGTTTCGGACTGCCTCTGACTCGACTGACTGAATCGATCTGACTGACTGACAGACTTCTGACGGACTTCACTCCATACTTCAGACTGAACTGAACGATATTTATTTATACAATGTATAAAATGTGGCACAAGGCTTAAAAGTGGGTGGAGGAAAGACGGTCTTCTTCTGTCTTAATTCTAAACTTAGCTAGTCACAGACACGGACCCAAACATACCAACAGTGTTCCAATCACCAAAACAACGCATTCACTCATACCTTTCTTACTACGTCCACCATAATACCACAAATTCTCTATGAAATCCTAACTAGTCCCCTTATGTACAGATATTGTTCGTGTGGGGAGGGGGATAAAACAACAACTTTTAAAAAGATTACCAAATGAATATGTACAAAATGACTGAACTGAACTCGCTGCTTCCTCTTGAGGCGCAGTATTTATTACGTATGGAATAGTCCATTATGTTATTATGGGTAAGGTCCCATGACAAGGACAATCACTTGAATTTTGTTTGTACCAGCGCTTTCCCAAGGTCAAAAATTTGATAAATCTTGAGACATTCCGGGCTGTAATAAAAATGCTATTGAGATTGTGTTCAGTGAACATGGGGAAGTCGTGAAGAAGATTGCCCATGTCATCTAACGTTGAGTTAGAGGCAAAAATCGAGACGGAGAGGGGTTACCTTATCTGGCGTGGATGTGATGACGTTGGGGTCATTTATAACAGTGGACACTGGCGATTTGCCTATGTTCAGAATTTGTCTGGACATCTTCCATAAAATCCGGGATCCAATTTGTTCGTTTTCAGACTTGGTGCGAAAAACAAAATCCCTGGACGACTTATGTAATTAAACTTAATTCTTTAAAGGTTGCGGAAGTAAGGAAACATATTTTAAAACCCCTTGTTAATGACAGCATTGTTAATTAATATTAAAATTACTTTTTTCTGATTCGAACACTAAGAAGTGATATTTCTCGTCCACTGTTGCTTTGTAAAACTGAAATCTTAAAGAAAATGTACGAATAAAAACAATGGTTTTCCAAACTCATATTAATATAAAATATAATAATATAAAAATGATATATCTATACAATCCCGAAATTTAATTTTCTTATGAGCATTAGTAATTTCTCTTACAAAAATGTCATGCTATTAATTTTTTCACTATGAAAATAATTTCCTTGTACTTTAACTATAAAAGTGTATATTTTTACTTCATATTTTTTTTAACATCAGTTTGAGGGTTCACTTTTGTCCAACAGTTGGGACACTAACGCATTCTAAAAGCCAGGGCCTGGGTGAACATGGAAACAAACGAAATTACACCTTTGTGCAAATTAATTGAAATAAAACTGTTGTAGCATACCTACGGATGATAATGGGTATGCTGCCATTCCTATAAATACAGTAGTGAATACTGTATGCGTTAGTCTGCTTTTGTACATTCATTGTGGAATTCACTTGACTCATTTCTAGCAGTTGACTACTTCTTTTACGCGCCGCTGGCGAATCTTATATGTGTTGTTCTTGTCCTAAGTATTATCAATCATTACCAACCTTTGTTTGATTATGCTGTAACCTTCCCTAGATGAATAATTCCGTTATTATCTACATTTGTTTAGTAATTTTCTAATGAAAAATGTTCTAGTACACGTGTTAGTACTTCGTATGTCCATTCCAAGAATTTCTCTTACAAAAATGTCATGCTGGTAATTTTTCACTATGGACATAATTCCCTGGTATTGCAAGTATAAAAATATATACTTTATACGTTCATAGTGTTTTGACACCAGTTTGGGAGTTAACTATTTACCCATAGTTGGGGCACTAACAGCTACTAAAACCCCGGGTAAGGGTGAACCTAGGAACAACAAAAATTACACCCTTGTGCAATTTAATTAAAACAAAACAAATAATTCCGTTATTATTTACTTTTTTTTCATATTTTCCAATGAAGCATGACCCAGTACACATTTTAGTACTCCATATGTCCATTCCACGAAGTCGTTACTTCCAGATTGACCACAGGTTCTCAATTGGATTTAAATCAGGAGAGTTTCCGTGATAGTTTTTACTACTTTGATTTGTTCACCGGTAAGGCTTGCCAGTGTGTTCGTGCAACGTTACAATTTTCGTACGCTTCCTTAGATTAACGCCCAGGAGAGACAATGTCAGTAAGACAACTAATCAACAATCGAGACAATAGTATCTGGACGTGATAAAAATCTATTTTTTAAGGCCAAACAAATTCCATCATATACCCGGAAAATAAATTCATATAACTGCATATCACTGCAAGTGACCGAATCTGGGTTTAAAACTTACCGAAATGTGAAAGAATGGAAACTAAATCGGTTGTTGCAGTTACTTTGCACAAGGCAGTAAGAGGCGGTTCAGGAATCCTCAAAATCAGGGGCATTGCTGCTAGATGTAGTTTATCGTCATACCAGGACGCGAACCGGGAAAAGTGTCATTGACTGTATTTTCAATGAAATAGTATTCTTAAAAAGAAAACAAACAAACAATTAACAAAATAAATAAAAGAAATGAAAAATCCGATTGTCTACTTCATTATCAAAAGAGATAAGTACTGAACTAGGATAGCAAAAGATTCCTTCCAAAATCTAAGCAAAGTATTAAGAAAAAATTGTTAGAAACAAAGAAAAGAGTACTGAAATGTTATGTAATATCAGTCCTCGAATATGACAGAGAATGCTGGACAATCATCAGGATGATAAGCAGCGGCTTGAGGCAACAGAAATGTCGCTCCACAGAAGGATGCTGAGAATATCATGAACCGAACATGTGAGCAACGACGAAGTTTTAGAGAAAATGGAATTCGCTTAAGATGAAAAAGAGAGAGTTGTAAGTTTTTTGGGGGGTACATAATGAGAAATAATGAATGTAGAATAAACCCGTTATTCTACATTCAACACCATCACTTGAAAAGTAATCAGAAGTGTTAAAACAAAATGGCTATTTTTGTAGTGATTTCATAACATTTTTGTGTTATAATTCTCGAAAATATGATTATATTTGCTGTACACTGTATTGAGCACTCTTTTAAGAATAGTATTTGTTTGTTATTGGAATTTATACACCAATCCTATACTTGGGTATATATATATATATATATATATATATATATATATATATATATATATATCATCAGGTAGGTGGTAGAGATTTCCATATATTATTAAAAATAATTAATTTTTCTACTTTATGTTTTTCGATGTTAAAAATTCCCGATATGAGACATTCCCTTTTTTGTTTTATTAACCCGAATTTCTTTCTTGACTGCAGTTCCCCACCCTTTACCTGATGATGGTCGCGTGACCAGAAACTCGTGTAGTAAAATTATGGAAAAGAAATCATAATATCTTTTTTAAAAAAAGCCACATTACAACCAAAAACGTTTCCGGCTTCTCTCTTCTTTTTAATATACACACTTTTTTCTTGTTGGAACTACTATAACCTCTTCCTATATATATATATATATATATATATATATATATATATATATATATATATATATATATATATATATATATATATATATATATATATATGTGTGTGTGTGTGTGTGTGTGTGTGTGTGTGTGTGTGCGTGTGTGTGTTGCCGAGTGATAAAGTAATTCGGAGTAATCTCCCTCCTTTTATGATTATCTCCCTTCGGAGACCTCTTTCATTTATGTAGGATTATAAATAGTCACTACGCAGATCAATTATTCTAAGCGGAATAAAGTTTCATGAACTCAACTCTTGCTCTCTTTTGGCTTTACAAAATATCTATAATGTATCTAAAATTTATTTAACGAAGTAAAATAATTCCTCTTCGTATAGGTAAGAAGAGGTTTTCCTAATAAAATTCTTTGAATGTATAGCGTCAACAATTTTATGTTCGTGAGAAATAGAAATAAAACAGCTTATTAGACCTTAATGATCATCAACAGGTAAGTGCGGGAGTTTGGAATGTTTCCCGGGAAGATATGTTTTATAATATCTGAAAAGATCTCAAACAATAAATCACGATCGATTAGCCTTTGCCATTTACAATGATTGTCGTACGTTATTTTTATGATAGAGACGACTTAAAATGGACCACAAACTGTAGCTCTCAATGCATGGAATCATTAAAAATTATGGAATTTCCATTCGGGTAATCTTTAAATGTCTGTTTTCCCATTCACATTACCTTCTTTATCCAAAGGCAAATTTTGCAAATGACACTTCATTTTTTTGATCGGATGAAACCGACGGAAAGAAAAAAAAGGAAATTCTAAAAAAAAGCATCGGTACTTGCAGATATTTTGATAAAAAATAAAAGAGGAAAAATCCAAGGAGAAAATGAGAATGTGTAAATGAACAGGGAAAAATGATTGCCAAAAGGTTTAAGACGTGAAGGAATTAGAAAAAGAAAGAGTAGAAAAAAAGGAAAAATAACAAAAGGAAAAAGACGCAAGAGACAAAAAGAAGAAGTTAAGTGGCAAGTAGAAAAAGAAGGGAGGTGAATGAGGCAAGGAAGGAAAATACGAAATTGGCAAGAAGAAGAGAAGGTGGAAGGAAAGGAAATATATGGAAAGAGGAGAGTAAGGAATTTGTGAAGAAGAAGCATGTAGAAAGAGGAGAGTAAGAAAATATCAAAACTGGCAATAAGAGGAAAGAGAAAAAGAAGTAGTTAAGTGGGAAGTAGAAGAAGAGGGAAGGTGAATGAGAGGGGTAAGGAAAATATGAAATTGGCAAGAAGAAGAAGAAGACGAAGAAGAAGAAGAAAAAGAAGAAAAAACGTGTAGAGGGAGAAGAGTAATGAAAATATGAAAATGGCAAGAAGAAAAAAAAGAAGTGGCAAGTAGAAGGAGGAGGAAGAGGAATGATGTAAGTATCGAAAATACGAAATTGGCAAGAAGAGAAAGTGGAAGGAAAGGAAATATACAGAAAGAGGAGAGTAAGGAAATTGTGAAGAAGAAGAAGAAGAAGAAGAAGAAGAAGAAGAAGAAGAAGATACATGTAGAAAGAAAAGAATAAGGAAAATATGAAATTGGCAAGAAAATATGTAAAATAGGAGAGTACAGAAAATACTAAAGTGGCAAGAAGAAGAAGAAGAAATAGAAGAAAAAAAGACGTAGTAAAAGAAGATATATATAGAAAGAGGAGAGTAAGGAAATAAGAAATTGACAAGAAAAACATTTAGAAAAGAGAGTACTGAAAAATAGTAAAGTGGCAAGAAGTAGAAAAAAAAAGATTGAAGAAGAAGCATGTAGAAAGAGGAGAGTAAGGTAAATACGAAAATTAGCAAGAAGAAGAAGAAGAAGAAACATGTAGAAGGAGAGTAATGAAAATACGAAAGAGGCGCTTAGAGAGAGGAGAGTAAGGAATACGAAATTTGAAAGAAGAAGAAAAGAAATGGGAGGAAAAGGAAACGTAGAAAGAAGAGAGTAAGGGAATTGGCAAGAAGAGGAGGGGAGGGTGAAGAAGAAGAAGAAAAAAGCGGAAGAAGAAGAAGTAGAAGAAGAAGACATCAAGAAAAATGAGAGTAAGCAAATACGAAATTGGCACGAAGAAGCAGAAGAATAAAGTAGAAGTATTTAGAAAGAGGAGAATAAGGAAATATGAAAATTGGCAAGAAGAAGAAGAAGAAGACGAAGAAGAAGAAGAAGAAGAAGAAGAAGAAGTAAAGACTCCTAAAATATAAAAAAGGAAAATAAATAAGACATGATAAAAACGATACCTTATGATGCGAAATAATTCAACAAATTTTAAACACTTCAAGTAGTCGAAAATATAAAAAGACAAGAGGAAACATGCATACGGAAGGAAATAAAAGTAGACGGCGGGAAAAAAAGAAAGAAGCGATGAAGAAAAAATAGAATTTTAAGACTTGAAAGCCCGAATAAGACAAAAAAAATATAAGAAGAAGAAGAAGAAGAAGAAGAAGAAGAAATGATTCCTTTATTTTGCCACCATTTTGTTGAATTGCTACAAGATATTTTAACAAGAGGGAAGTGGGATCTTTAAAAAATTTTCTGAATCGCTGACGGTTTATTAATGAATTGCAAATAACCCCGAAGTCAGGAATCTAAAATGTGTTTGTCATATTCTGAAGCAATCACCTTTTCTTTTTAATTCGGAAATGTTGATTTTCATCATGAATTCGGCAATCCATTGATATGAATCGTAAGTTATTCATATGAATTTTTCAAGAATACAGGATTGTTAATTATTTAAAAAATATTAACATCGTCTTATTTTTTCTCACAATACAACATATTAATCTCGATTAAAATACGAACTTCTTTATTGTTTTTCTGTCATTGCGTTTTGCCAGGATGAAACGATAACGTGCTTAATTTATTTTCGTCAATAATAAAAACTAACGGAATGGATCGTGTAACCTTATAAAACTTTCCTGTCGTCTCAGGCTTGAAAGATGCGCAACGAAGGTGACGGGTGTCATCCGGTTGGTCGCCGACTCGTCACTACGTTGCCGCTTTCTCATTTAGGAATTTGGAAGGAGGCTCTATGCTCGCAGGTGTACTAATTGACTTCACGAGTTTATTTTTTCTTTCGTTTTATTAAAGTTTAAACAACCACTGTCAGTATTCAACCTCAAGATTTGCATCGTTTTCCTGTGCCATGATGAACAGAAATATCAGGATAATTTGATTCCGGACGTGTCTGATATTTTTTTTTTCATCAGTTGTCTATATTTCTGAGATGAGGTATTATGTACACTATTTATATTATTCGGACTATTGTCCTCATCTTTGTCGCCATATTTATTACAAAGTTTAGGACTTTCAGTATCTGTCTATATTTCTGAGATGAGGTATTATGTACACTATTTACTATGAACACTTTTTTTTCGTCAAGTGTAAAATTGACTGAATTAATCGAATATAATTATAAAAGATCTGTTACGTTCACTATTTACATTATTCTGACTGTTGTCCTCATCTTTATCGCCATATTTATTATAACGTTTCGGCCTTTGTACGCTCCGGACTTCTTCAGGTTGTTGGAATGTCGAACTTAACCCTAGACTGTTTTAGTTTCACATAACATGTTTTAATGAATGTCAGTTATCAGTGATCTGTTAATTCCCCTCTCCAAGTTCTCCACTGCCTTAACCGGGGATTTTTGGTCCTGTCACTGGATCTAATTAACACCTTTATCCACTGGGCCATGTGTCCTTTAGTGTGAGTTCAGAACCCGCGTAAGGCAGTGGAGAACATGGAGAGGGGAATTAACTGATAAATGACATCTATTAAACATGGCAAATGGAACTAGAACAGTCTACCCGAGTGAACGAAAAAAAGGTTTCAGTTCGACATTCCAACACCTGAATAAGGCCGGAACGGACAACGGTCGAAACGTTATAAATATGGCGATAAAGATGAGTACAATATTCCGAATAATGTAAATAGTGAAACGTAACAGATTTTTCATAATTATATTCGATTAATTCAGTCAATTTTACACTTGACGAAAAAAAGTGTTCATAGTAAATAGTGTACATAATACCTCATCTCAGAAATATAGACAGATACTGAAAGACCTAAACTTTGTAATAAATATGGCGACAAAGATGAGGGCAATAGTCCGAATAATATAAATAGTGTACATAATACCTCATCTCAGACATATAGACAGATACTGAAAGGCTGAAAGGTTGTAATAAATGTGGCGACAAAGATGAGGACAATAGTCCGAATAATATAAATAGTGTACATAATACCTCATCTCAGACATATAGACAGATACTGAAAGGCTGAAAGGTTGTAATAAATATGATGAGAAAATTGAGGACAATAGTCCGAATAATGTAAATAGTGAAACGAAACAGATCTTTCATAATTATATTCGATTAATTCAGTCAATTTTTACAATTGACGGACAAAAGTGTTCATAGTAAATAGTGTACATAATACTTCATCTTAGAAATATAGACAGACACTATTACGTTTCGTGTCGTCATTCATATGAGTACTTTGAACATCACAGACTATCAGCAAAGGAATTTTTGAAAAAAATTTTCCTCGATGGTTTCTGTGGGGAGAAACAGTGATTGTAGTATAGTAACTTTTAGGAAGAAATGGAGAGTATGAGAAAGAGACGATAGATGTCAATCGGTAGTTCAACGACCTAGCAACACATGGTAGCTTGTCTCACTATTATCCCTCTTCTGTTATTACAGCTTTATTGATTACGTGTGTACGTTTGTTTTTATGTATATATTTATTAATTTTTTCTTATATTAAATTCGGAAGAAGAATAATATATCTGTGCCAGGAAAAATCATGTGTGGCTGATCACATATAGAGAGAAAAGGGAGATCACCACCCTCAGTGGAATCAGGTTGTGATCATAGACAAAGAACACCATTGGGAATTCGTAAACTTAAGGAATCAGCACATACGTTAGACCACAAAATCTCCTGACCAGACCAAATATACAAATGAATACAATATGGGAACCAGTAATAAAGAGTGCCAGCAAAAAACGATAAAATCAAAAAAAAAAATGGAATATGAGCTCTGGTAAAAACATAATGATAACAGCAAAAATTGCAATATGAACACTGGTAAAAAAATGAGTACTTAAGTCATTAGGTTTATAATACTCAGAAATTCATACACAAATGTCCACAAGTGATAAAGGGGTTGGTTAGATCCAGTGACAAGACTCAAAGAGTGTGAGTTCAATACTCGGTTAAGGCAGTCGAGAACGTGGGTAAGGGAATTAACAGGAGATAACTGATAACTGACATCTATTAAACGTGCCACATGGAACTAGAACAGTCTAACCCTGTGAGCAAAATAAAGGTTTCAGTTCAACATTCCAACACCTGAAGAAGGCCGGAGCGGACAACGGTCGAAACGTTGTGATAAATATGGCGATAAACATGAGGACAATACTCCGAATAATGTAAATAATGTACATGATACCTATCTTTGTCAGGATGTCTATAATTTTTCCGATGATGTAAAGAGAGATCCAGGGATAACTTGATTCTAGATGCGTTTAATTGACCGTATAATCATAAAAAAGATGTTTTGTGTCGTTTCTACCTTCAACTAATCCGACTTCATTGCTACGTCAGAGGATCTATCAGCGACGAGGAATGTGCTTCTTCGAGGCACGGTTGTAGCATCATTTCTCAGCGGCAGCAATCAGATGAAGGAAATAGAGAGAAGATATTTCCTGATGGGTCTACTATCCAGCACTATATGATGTCTTATCAGACTGAGAATGCTGCGAGGTATTTTATTCTTTATTTTGCTATGGAAATGCATGGAAAATCAGACAAAATTATTTGCATATCACGTAATTTTACTATGGAAATGCATGGAAAATCAGACAAAATTAATTGCATTCTACGTAATTTTACTATGTAAATGCATGGAAAATTAGACAAAATTAATTGCATACCACGTAATTTTACTATGGAAATGCATGGAAAATCGGACAAAATTAATTGCATACCACGTAATTTTACTATGGAAATGCATGGAAAATCAGACAAAATTTATTGCATAACACGTAATTTTACTATGGAAATGCATGGAAAATCAGACAAAATTAATTGCATACCACGTAATTTTACTATGGAAATGCATGGAAAATCAGACAAAATTAATTGCATACCACGTAATTTTACTATGGAAATGCATGGAAAATCAGACAAAATTAATTGCATACCACGTAATTTTACTATGGAAATGCATGGAAAATCAGACAAAATTAATTGCATAACACGTAATTTTACTATGGAAATGCATGGAAAATCAGACAAAATTAATTGCATTTTACGTAATTTTACTATGTAAATACATGGAAAATTAGACAAAATTAATTGCATACCACGTAATTTTACTATGGAAATGCATGGAAAATCAGACAAAATTAATTGTATTTCGCTTAATTTTACTATGTAAATGCATGAAAAATTAGACAAAATTAATTGCATTCAACGTAATTTTACTATTTAAATGTATGGAAAATTAGACAAAATTAATTGCATACTGCGTAATTTTACTATGGAAATGCATGGAAAATCAGACAAAATTAATTGCATACCACGTAATTTTACTATGGAAATGCATGGAAAATCAGACAAAATTAATTGTATTTCGCTTAATTTTACTATGTAAATGCATGAAAAATTAGACAAAATTAATTGCATTCAACGTAATTTTAATTAAATGTATGGAAAATTAGACAAAATTAATTGCATACTGCGTAATTTTACTATGGAAATGCATGGAAAATCAGACAAAATTAATTGCATACCACGTAATTTTACTATGGAAATGCATGGAAAATCAGACAAAATTAATTGTATTTCGCTTAATTTTACTATGTAAATGCATGAAAAATTAGACAAAAATTAATTGCATTCAACGTAATTTTACTATTTAAATGTAAAAATTAGACAAAATTAATTGTATTTCACGTAATTTTTACTATGTAAATGCATGGAAAATCAGAAAAATTAATTGCATAAAATTTTACTATGAAATGCATGGAAAATCGGACAAAATTAATTGCATACCACGTAATTTTACTATGGATGTACAAAATTAATTGCATACCACGTAATTTTACTATGGAAATGCATGGAAAATCAGACAAAATTAATTGCATACCACGTAATTTTACTATGGACTAAAATCGGAAAAATTAATTGCATACCACGTAATTTTAATCTATGGAAAAATTGTATTTCGCTTAATTTTACTATGTAAATGCATGAAAAATTTTACAAAATTAATTGCATTCAACGTAATTTTACTATGGAAATGTGAAAAATTAGACAAAATTAATTGCATACTGCGTAATTTTACTATGGAAATGCATGGAAAATCAGACAAAATTAATTGCATACCACGTAATTTTACTATGGAAATGCATGGAAAATCAGACAAAATTAATTGTATTTCCACGTAATTTTACTATGTAAATGCATGGAAAATTAACAAAATTAAAATGCATAAAACGTAATTTTAAAAATGCATGGAAAATCAGACAAAAATTAATTGCATACCACGTAATTTTACTATGGAAATGCATGGAAAATCAGACAAAATTAATTGCATTTCACGTAATTTTACTATGGAAATGCATGGAAAATCCAAAATTAATTGCATAACACGTAATTTTACTATGGAAATGCATGGAAAATCAGACAAAAATTAAATTTTACTATGGAAATGCATGGAAAATCAGGCAAAATTAAAATGCATGGAAAATCAGACAAAATTAATTGCATACCACGTAATTTTACTATGGAAATGCATGGAAAATCAAAATTTGCATACCACGTAATTTTACTATGGAAATGCATGGAAAATTAGACAAAATTAATTGCATTTAATTTTACTATGGAAATGCATAATTTTACTATGTAAATGCATGAAAAATTAGACAAAATTAATTGCATACCACGTAATTTTACTATGGAAATGCATGGAAAATCAGACAAAATTAATTGCATACCACGTAATTTTACTATGGAAATGCATGGAAAATCGGACAAAATTAATTGCATACCACGTAATTTTACTATGGAAATGCATGGATGGAAAAATTGCATACTGCGTAAAATTAATTGCATGGAAAATCCTGGGCGTCCCCTTCTTCAATTGCATACCACGTAATTTTACTATGGAAATGCATGGAAAATCAGACAAAATTAATTGCATACCACGTAATTTTACTATGGAAATGCATGGAAAATCGGACAAAATTAATTGCATACCACGTAATTTTACTATGGAAATGCATGGAAAATCAGACAAAATTAATTGCATACCACGTAATTTTACTATGGAAATGCATGGAAAATCAGACAAAATTAATTGCATTCTACGTAATTTTACTATGTAAATGCATGGAAAATTAGACAAAATTAATTGCATACATACGTAATTTTACTATGGAAATGCATGGAAAATCAGACAAAATTAATTGCATACCACGTAATTTTACTATGGAATGCATGGAAAATCAGACAAAATTAATTGCATACCACGTAATTTTACTATGGAAATGCATGGAAAATCAGACAAAATTAATTGCATTCCACGTAATTTTACTATGGAAATGCATGGAAAAAAATTAATTAATTTTTGCATAACACGTAATTTTACTATGGAAATGCATGGAAAATCAGACAAAAATTAATTGTATTTCGCTAAATTTTACTATGTAAATGCATGAAAAATTAGACAAAATTAATTGCATTCCCGTAATTTTACTTTAAATGTATGGAAAAATCACATACTGCGTAATTTTACTATGGAAATGCATGGAAAATCAACAAAATTAATTTTACGTAATTTTACTATGGAAATGCATGGAAAATCAGACAAAATTAATTGGAATTTTTACTATGTAAATGCATGGAAAATTAGACAAAATTAATTGTACTATGGGAAACCACGTAATTTTACTATGGAAATGCATGGAAAATCAGACAAAATTAATTGTATTTCGCGTAATTTTACTATAACAAATGCATGAAAAATTAGACAAAATTAATTGCATTCAACGTAATTTTACTATGGAAATGCATGGAAAATTAGACAAAATTAAATTTATATGGAAATGCATGGAAAATCAGACAAAATTAATTGCATAACGTAATTTTACTATGGAAATGCATGGAAAATCAGACAAAATTAATTGGAATTTTAATCAGACAAATTAATTGCATACCACGTAATTTTACTATGGAAATGCATGGAAAATTAGACAAAATTAATTGCATTCCACGTAATTTTACTATGGAAATGCATGGAAAATCAAAAATTAATTGCATAACTGCGTAATTTTACTATGGAAATGCATGGAAAATCAGACAAAATTAATTGCATATGAAATGCATGGAAAATTAGACGTAATTTTTACTATGGAAATGCATGGAAAATCAGACAAAATTTCACTTAATTTTACTATGTAAATGGAAAAATTAGACAAAAATTAATTGGTAATTTTTACTATTTAAATGCATGGAAAAATCAGACAAAATTAATTGTATACTCACGTAATTTTTTACTAATGCATGGAAAATCGAGACGCATACACGTAATTTTACTATGGAAATGCATGGAAAATCAGACAAAATTAATTTTACTATGTAAATGCATGGAAAAATCGATCAAAATTAATTGCATACCACGTACTATGGAAATGCATGGAAAATCAGACAAAATTAATTGCATAACACGTAATTTTACTATGGAAATGCATGGAAAATCAGACAAAATTAATTTTACGTAATTTTACTATGTAAATGCATGGAAAATTAGACAAAATTAATTGCATACCACGTAATTTTACTATGGAAATGCATGGAAAATCAGATTAATTGCATTTCACGTAATTTTACTATGGAAATGCATGGAAAAATCAGACAAAATTAATTGCATTCAACATAATTTTTACTATTTAAATGCATGGAAAATCAGACAAAATTAATTGCATTTACGTAATTTTACTATGTAAATTGGAAAATTAGACAAAATTAATTGCATACCACGTAATTTTACTATGGAAATGCATGGAAAATCAGACAAAATTAATTAATTGAAAAATTATCTAGAAATATCAAAATTTATTGCATTCAACGTAATTTTACTATGGAAATGTATGGAAAATCAAAATTAATTGCAAATTAATTCAGACAAAATTACCACGTAATTTTACTATGGAAATGCATGGAAAATGGAAATTTACTATGTAAATGCATGAAAAATTGAACAAATTAATTGCATTCCACGTAATTTTACTATGTAATGCATGGAAAATTGACAAAATTAATAACACGTAATTTTACTATGGAAATGCATGGAAAATCAGACAAAATTAATTGCATAAATACATGCGTAATTTTTACTATGGAAATATGGAAAATCAGACAAAATTAATTGTGTTTCGTAATTTTACTATGTAAATGCATGGAAAAATGCATTGAAAAAATCAAAATTACAAAATTTTATTAATTGCATACCACGTAATTTTTACTATGGAAATGCATGGGAAAATCAGACAAAATTAATTGCATAAAAATTAGACAAAATTTACGTAATTTTACTATGGAAATGCATGGAAAATCGACAAAATTAATTGCATACCACGTAATTTTACTATGGAAATGCATGGAAAATTAGAAAAATCGGATAAAATTTTAATGGAAATGCATGGAAAATCGGACAAAATAATTGCATAACACGTAATTTTACTATGGAAATGCATGGAAAATCAGACAAAAATTAATTGCAATTTTACTATGTAAATGCATGAAAATTAACAAAATTAATTGCATACCACGTAATTTTAAATGCATTGAAAATTAATGGAAAATTATTGCATTTTAACCACGTAATTAATTGCATACCACTATGTAAATGCATTTAGACAAAATTAATTGCATTCAAATTTTAAATGGAAAATTGACAAAAATTAATTGCATACCAATGTAATTTTACTATGGAAATGCATGGAAAATCGGACAAAATTAATTGCATACCACGGACAAAATTAATTGCATACCACGTAATTTTACTATGGAAATGCATGGAAAATCAGGACAAAATTAATTGCATACCACGTAATTTTACTATGGAAATGCATGGAAAATCAGACAAAATTAATTGCATGCATACCGTTTTTTACTATGGAAAATGCATGGAAAATCGGACAAAATTAATTGCATACCACGTAATTTTACTATGGAAATGCATGGAAAATCAGACAAAATTAATTGTATTTCGCGTAATTTTACTATGAAATGCATGGAAAATCAATTAATTGCATACTGCGTAATTTTACTATGGAAATGCATGGAAAATCAGACAAAAATTAATTGTATTTCGAACGTAATTTTACTATGTAAATGCATGAAAATTAGAAAAAATTGCATTCAACGTAATTTTACTAAAATTAATTGCATAATTGCATACGTAATTTTACTATGGAAATGCATGGAAAATCAGACAAAATTAATTGCATTTACTGTAATTTTACTATGTAAATGCATGGAAAATTTACACACGTAATTTTACTATGGAAATGCATGGAAAATCGGACAAAATTAATTGCATTTTAACGTAATTTTACTATGTAAATGTATGGAAAATCAGACAAAATTAATTGCATACCACGTAATTTTACTATGGAAATGCATGGAAAATCAGACAAAATTAATTGCATTGCATTTTACTATTGGAAATGCATGAAAATCAGAATTAATTGCATACCTTAATTTTGCTATTTAATTTTACTAGACAAATTTATTGAAATGCATGGAAAATCAGACAAAATTAATTGCATACCACGTAATTTTACTATGGAAATGCATGGAAAATCAGACAAAATTAATTGCATACCACGTAATTTTACTATGGAAATGGGAAAATCAGACAAAATTTATTGCATACCACGTAATTTTACTATGCATGGAAAATCAGACAAAATTAATTGCATACCACGTAATTTTACTATGGAAATGCATGGAAAATCAGACAAAATTAATTGCATTTAATTATGTAAATGCAAAATTAGACAAAAAATTAATTTAATTGCATACCACGTAATTTTACTATGAAATGCATGGAAAATCAGACAAAATTAATTGCATTTTGCATTAATTTTTTACTATGTAAATGCATGACAAAATTAGACAAAATTAATTGCATACAGCGTAATTTTACTATTTAAATGCATGGAAAATTAGACAAAATTAATTGTATTTCATTTTTACTAAAATGCATGAAAATTGACAAAATTAATTGCATACCACGTAATTTTACTATGGAAATTTGGAAAATCAGACAAAATTAATTGTATACCACGTATTTTTTGGAAATATGGAAAATGCATGGAAAATTAGACAAAATTAATTGCATACAACGTAATTTTACTATGGAAATGCATGGAAAATCAGACAAAATTAATTGCATTTCATACGTAATTTTACTATGGAAATGCATGGAAAATCAGACAAAATTAATTGCATTCCACGTAATTTTATGGACTGCATGGAAAAATGCATGGAAAATCAGACAAAATTAATTGTATTTTGTTAATTTTACTATGTAAATGCATGAAAATCAGACAAAATTAATTGCATTTTACACTAATTAATTACTAAAATGTGCATGGAAAAATTAGACAAAATTAAAATTAATTGCAAAATTTTACTATGGAAATGCATGAAAAATCAGACAAAAATTAATTGCATACTAATGTAATTTTACTATGGAAATGCATGGAAAATCAGACAAAATTAATTGCATACCACGTAATTTTTACTATGGAAATGCATGGAAAATTAGACAAAATTAATTGCATACCACGTAATTTTACTATGTAAATGCATGGAAAATCGGACAAAAATTAATTGCATACCACGTAATTTTACTATGGAAATGCATGGAAAATCGGACAAAATTAATTGCATACCACGTAATTTTACTATGGAAATGCATGGAAAATCGGACAAAATTAATTGCATACCACGTAATTTTACTATGGAAATGCATGGAAAATCATGGAAAATCAAAAAATTAATTGCATACCACGTAATTTTACTATGGGAAAATGCAAAATGCATGGAAAATCACAAAATTAATTGCATACCACGTAATTTTTACTATGGAAATGCATGGAAAATCAGACAAAATTAATTGCATACCACGTAATTTTACTATGGAAATGCATGGAAAATCAGACAAAATTAATTGCATACCACGTAATTTTACTATGGAAAATGCAAAATGGAAAAAAATCAGGAAAATCAGAAAAATTAATTGCATACCACGTAATTTTACTATGGAAATGCATGGAAAATCAGACAAAAATTAATTGCATACCACGTAATTTTACTATGGAAATGCATGGAAAATCGACAAAATTAATTGCATACCACGTAATTTTACTATGGAAATGCATGGAAAATCAGACAAAATTAATTAATTGCATACCACGTAATTTTACTATGGAAATGCATGGAAAATCGGACAAAATTAATTGCATACCACGTAATTTTACTATGGAAATGCATGGAAAATCAGACAAAATTAATTGCATACCACGTAATTTTACTATGGAAAAATGCATGGAAAATCGGACAAAATTAATTGCATACCACGTAATTTTACTAATGGAAATGCATGGAAAATCAGACAAAATTAATTGCATACCACGTAATTTTACTATGGAAATGCATGGAAAAATCGGACAAAATTAATTGCATACCACGTAATTTTAATGGAAATGCATGGAAAATCAGACAAAATTAAAATTAATTGCATACCAAAATTAATTGCACGTAATTTTACTATGGAAATGCATGGAAAATCAGACAAAATTAATTGCATACCACGTAATTTTACTATGGAAATGCATGGAAAATCAGACAAAATTAATTGCATACCACGTAATTTTACTATGGAAATGCATGGAAAATCAGACAAAATTAAAATTTAAAATTGGAAAATCAGACAAAATTAATTGCATACCACGTAATTTTACTATGGAAATGCATGGAAAATCGGACAAAATTAATTGCATACCACGTAATTTTACTATGGAAATGCAAAATGGAAAATCAAAAAAATTAATTGAAAATCTATGGAAATGCATGGAAAATCGACAAAATTAATTGCATACCACGTAATTTTACTATGGAAATGCATGGAAAATCGGACAAAAATTAATTGCATACCACGTAATTTTACTATGGAAATGCATGGAAAAATCAGACAAAATTAATTGCGTAATTTTACTATGGAAATGCATGGAAAATCGGACAAAATTAATTGCATACCACGTAATTTTACTATGGAAATGCATGGAAAATCAGACAAAATTAATTGCATACCACGTAATTTTATGCATGGAAAATCGGATAAAATTAATTGCATACCACGTAATTTTACTATGGAAATGCATGGAAAATCAGACAAAATTAATTGCATAACACGTAAATTTACTATGGAAATGCATGGAAAATCAGACAAAATTAATTGCATACCACGTAATTTTACTATGGAAATGCATGGAAAATCAGACAAAATTAATTGCAGACAAAATTAAAAATTAATTGCATAACACGTAATTTTACTGCATGGAAAATCGGACAAAAATTAATTGCATAACAATTTTACTATGGAAATGCATGGAAAATCAGACAAAATTAATTGCATAACACGTAATTTTACTATGGAAATGCATGGAAAATCAACAAAATTAATTGCATACCACGTAATTTTACTATGGAAATGCATGGAAAATCAGACAAAATTAATTGCATAACACGTAATTTTACTACAATAAATGCATGGAAAATCAGACAAAATTAATTGCATTTCACGTAATTTTACTATGTAAATGCATGGAAAAATCGGACAAAAATTAATTGCATACCACGTAATTTTACTATGGAAATGCATGGAAAATCGACAAAATTAATTGCATACCGTAATTTTACTATGGAAATGCATGGAAAATCGGACAAAATTAATTGCATACCACGTAATTTTACTAATTTTACTATGGAAATGCATGGAAAATCGGACAAAATTAATTGCATAATTTTACTATGGAAATGCATGGAAAATCAGGACAAAATTAATTGCATACCACGTAATTTTACTATGGAAATGCATGGAAAATCGGACAAAATTAATTGCATAACACGTAATTTTACTATGGAAATATGGAAAATCAGACAAAATTTATTGCATAACCACCTAATTTTACTATGGAAATGCATGGAAAATCGGACAAAATTAATTGCATACCACGTAATTTTACTATGGAAATGCATGGAAAATCAAAATTTATTGCAAAATTAATTGCATACCACGTAATTTTACTATGGAAATGCATGGAAAATCGGACAAAATTAATTGCAAAATTTTACTATGTAAATGGAAAATCAGAAAAATTAATTGCATACCACGTAATTTTACTATGGAAATGCATGGAAAATCGGACAAAATTAATTGCATACCACGTAATTTTACTATGGAAATGCAAAATCGGACAAAATTAATTGCATACCACGTAATTTTACTATGGAAATTTTAATTGCATACCACGTAATTTTTTACTAAATGCATGGAAAATCGGACAAAATTAATTGCATACCATAATTTTACTATGGAAATGCATGGAAAATCAACAAAATTAATTACCACGTAATTTTACTATGGAAATGCATGGAAAATCAGACAAAATTAATTTTCTACGTAATTTTACTATGTAAATGCATGGAAAATTAGACAAAATTAATTGCATACCACGTAATTTACTATGGAAATGCATGGAAAATCAGACAAAATTAATTGCATTCCGCATAATTTATCTAGGGAAATGCATGGAAAATCAGACAAAATTAATTGCATTCTACGTAATTTTACTATGGAAATGCATGGAAGATCTGACAAAATTAATTGTATTTCGCTTAATTTTACTCTGGAAGTGCATGGAAAATCAGACAGAATTAATTGCATACCACGTAAGTTTACTATGGAAATGCATGGAAAATCAGGCAAATTTAATTGCATTGCGCGCAATTTTACTATAAAAAATTCATGGAAAATACGTCAAAATTAATAGAATTAAAGCAAGATTTAAATTTTACATAGTATTCTATGATGTCACACATTATGAAATGGCCAAATTCCGACAATTATTTTAAGACATTTTTATGTTTATACATTCTTTTCATAGATACAAAATGCTCTGTTTTTTAATAAACAGTATTAAACAACATTTACCGGCCTGAATGTCCGCGAATTTTCATGGAAAATATTCGTCCTCCGACAGGATTCGAACCTGTAGCCTATGTATAGCCTGACGTGCCTTTTAACCGATTCGGCCGCAGAGGATCGCTCGATTGTAACGTCGAATTTTCTGGCTTTAAACTTTAATCATCCATGAATCTCTCACGTACATCTATATCTTCTCATGGCGTATCAAATGTAAACAAATGAAGTCACACATTATGACATAGGCAAAGACTGACAATTATTTTAAGACATTTTTATGTTTATCTATAAAAAGAATGTATAAACATAAAAATGTCTTAAAATAGTGTTCTATATACATTATATATCTTATCACATTTAAAAATGATAACGATTTTTGTACTATATTTTAAGTGATGCATTTTTTGATGTTCCAGCCATTTCAGATACGCTTGCACTGTAACCACTAGGCGCCTCCGCCGATTTAAACAAGCGTCTTTCTATTTTCAGTTGTTATTTTGATGGTGTTTGCATAAGCGATTGCATTAAGCCGTTGTTGTTTTTATCAATTAATTAAAGCAACACTCCCCACCTCTATCCAAACACACTTTCCAGATAATTTATGTCTACATTTTTTTTTAAATCCAATAGAACAACAACAAATTTAGTGGTAGGAAGCTTAACACTGAAGTAATTTATCGGAAAGGTAGGGAAAAAAATAAATAAAAATCCAGTTCGGTCAATTAGGCATTTGGCTCTATCAGAATTCAACGAGTTCTTGTCTTAAGTATTTGGCTAATTGATAGGAGACGAGGGGGGTCGATGTGGAAGAGTGGGTAGGGGATTGAGCAAAACGAAATAATGGCGGTTTTGCTTCAGTTTCTATTATTTTCTTCCTCTTTGTTTTGTACTTTATCCTCTTGTTTTTTCTATTTACGTTGTGATACTGTTCAGCATGGACGTCAGAATCTAGCAGGTGCGTAAATTATTATCGCAACAGTCTACGAGATGATGACAGAGAAGCGTGACACAGTAATTCGGGGCACTTCGACGCGGTGTAATGGTTAGCAAAACTGGTCTCTTTAGAACAATTACAACTAAATCGTGAGTTCGAACCTCATAGATGTCCCATATTTTCGGGCTTGTGCCACATCTAAGCTACGCTTTGAAAATAACCACTAATTCGAAAACGCATAGAAATAGCAAAAATATATATTTCAAAATTGGAATAATATATTTTTAAATGCTATACCCTCTTTATACTCTCTATAAAAATTACTTTTGTTATGTGTTTAACCGTAGTACCTATGCTAATATTTTATTCTATCGCACTTCTGGCTTGTCAAATTTTCTTCAGCTTTCTTGCTTTCTAGTCAACTTTATCCTCAAAAATTAAATAAAATGTCAATTATTATCTTCTGTCTTCTTAATTCCTGTTCTTTTTACATTATTCGGACAATTGTCCTCATCTTTGTCGTCATAACAATTACAACGTTTCGGTCGTTGTACGCTCCGGCCTTCTTCAGGTGGTTGGAATGTCCAAATGAAACCTTTATTTCATTCACTGGGGTAGACTGTTCATGGCATGTCTAATAGGCGTCAGTTCTCAGTTATCTCCTGTTAATTCCTCACCCCAAGTTCTCCACCGCCCTCTCCAGGTATTGAACTCACACTCTGTGGGTCCTGTCACTGGATCTAACTAACGTGATATATATATATATATATATATATATATATATATATATATATATATACAAATATCAAATATAAAACATAAATATATATATATATATATATATATATATATATATATATATATATATATATATATATATATATATATATATATATATATGCGCATTTCATTGAAAACGACAGACAAGGTGATTTTATTTAGTTTTTTTTTATACAATTTCTCATGCGATCTAATAATATTTTTCTTTTCGGATGATAATTTATATAAAAAGTGTCCGATTCTTCTTTTTATCCGAGTGCTTTCGGCTATAAATTTATTATACATTTAATAATATTTCTCCTATTTACGAATTTAAATGCCCATTAAGGAATTGTATTCCTGATCAATTAAATTTCGTAAATAATTATATAGGCCAGACTAGAACATGTTTGACACGCAGACTCACTCTACATCTTTCTGACAATAACTCAAGTAGATCTCATTTAAATATTCATGGAGACCTACCGGACACTCTTCGTAACATACTTGTTGACAACACTAATATAATACCAGCATCTACATGCAAAAAAAGGCTGAAAATAATGGAAGCCTTATTAATAAAAATAAACACACTAACACTTAATAATATTAACTTTGAACATGGACATAATATCTTGACCGTATTTTGAAAGAAAATAATGAAAATATTTTATAAAACATACATACAACAAACTATTTTTAATTTTAACAGTTAAAATATAATCCTTGAATATATATATATATATATATATATATATATATATATATATATATATATATATATATATATATATATATATATATATATATATATATATATAATGGATATAGCGGCTTGGATTGAGGAACCGCAGAGCCGAGTTCGAATTCCAGTCGAATCCATTACATTCACTTACCTGCTAATACCCTTGGGAAAGGTATGAATCCTCTTCCTCTCCCTCCAGCTAAGGGTAAAATAGCAGGACAGACTGGGTTCTATAGCCTTGGATGGCAACTGGTCTAGGAGAATGACAACTCTGAATTCAAAATCTGCATTCGGGGCACCAGGTCTCTGTATTCGTCCCTTCAAAAAGTGTGGATGGTCCTGCACGAAACCTTCACCACTATAATCAAATCTCATGTGCCGGTATCGGGCTGTCGGTTTCCTGGAAACTGATCTGCTTGACCCTCATACGTTGAATCTCGACAGGAGATTATTATTATATTATTATTGATATATATATATATATATATATATATATATATATATATATATTAAAAAGATAAACGTTTTTTTGTTGTAATGTGGATTTATTGAGAAAAAATATTATACTTTGTTTTACATAATTTCACGACACGTGTTTCTGGTCTGGTCTCATAACCGTCTTCAGGTGAAAGTGGAGATTTTTGTCATATTATTAAAAATAATTAATTTTTTCATTTTCAATGTGGAATATTCTCGATATATTTCTGTTTGTGTGTTGCCAACACAGAATGCAATTGAGACATTCAACCAAAAAACGTTTTGGTGTCTAAAAGAACCACTAACATATTTCCTTTATATATATATATATATATATATATATTAGGTTGTCACGCAATAAATGATATATTTTCAGTTGTTCCGTTCGTCTAAAGAAATAATATCTTTTGTATATAAAAATTTTGAATTATTCCTCATTCTTTGTTTTTCCAGATAATTTTGCCTCCAAAACATCGTTACCCATAATTCTAATGAAAATGATAACAATGAAACAATTTCGAGTAATCTTACAATATTAATCTTAGTTGTTAGAAACTAGAACCGACCATTTTACTTCTATTTCAACAGTTTATATTCAACACTTCCCACCTGTGAAATTCTCTTCCGTTTCGTTGCTTCTCTGATAATTTAACATCAATTGCCAAATTCTTGAAAACTGTTTATTTTTATATCCTTTCTTCTATCCTTTGTATTATCATTCTTCTCTTTGAGTTTAAAATTCAATTCTGGTAAATCCATGCGTGCTAGTGGAATTACTACCTTGATTGAGGTGAAAGGATTAAAATAGAAGTATAGATTTTAACTCAGTATATACTGAACTTTTTTTTAGCACCCGCCTTGATGGAATAGTCCATACATACCTTTTCACCCCTCCGAAATAAATACACTCTACCACAAAATTACCTATTAACCAATCAACACCCTAGTTCCAGGGAACTTATCATTGGCTCAAACTGGAGCAAACTCAGGCGAAAATATCTTTTCGCGCCCTGCCGTTTGGAGCCGATTCCTGCTTCCAGAACTAAATAAAAAGGAAGCGTTCAGATCGATTCAGTCCGTCAGAATTTCATCATGGAGAAGTGCCAAACGAATCCACGCCTGTCAAAATCATAACCAGCTACATTTTTTCCGCGCAGATTTCTATGACTCAATACACGCAGCATTTCGCTCTACCAGGAACAATTTCTTACAATACTAAAAAGTGGTAATAACTCACTACTAACAAATATTCGTAAATATTCAATCAAATATCTAAACAATCCAAGGTAAACAACTCTGGAGAGTTTAGAGGATTAAACTCCTACTTTATTCACACATACAAACTACACAAATTTCTGTATAAATAATATTTTCCACTTAACTCTGACCAGTTCTTAAACAATTTCGAAGTGTAAATCAATGAGAAACCCAATTTATCAATGGTCAATTTCTTGCATTATCAAACTACAAGCTTTCAAATTGTATATTAATTGTACATAAATGCATGTTGTTTTATTGAAATCTCATAATCGGTGTTTCTTACTCAATTGCCTTGTGATTGATTCATTTTTGAATGTCTATATTCAATATTGTTGTGGATTAATATGGTGAACATGCCCGTAAACTAACCATCTTAATATAAAACCTTCTGATACCAAATTCAAACTCATAGCAATCCCAACAGCCAACATATTTTGGATAAACAGAAAAGAGCACATATGATCAATGAGGAAAGATCGACGAAGATTTGTTGTTTATTAGCAATAATTTGAACTTTTTAATCTAGTAAATAACGCATAAACCGAAAACATTATAAATAAATGTCGGACTTAATCGATTATATAATATATTGTCAATGTTTATGCTAACGCAGGTTTTGAGAGCAGATATGATCGATCGTGAAAGAGCGTCGAAGTTTTGTTGTTTATATACAGAAATTTGGACTTTTGTATCTAGTAAATAACGAATGAAAAGTAAATAATATTCATATTTAATCCATTTCATAATATGTTTTCAATGTTTACGTTAAGTTACGTTTGGTGAACAGATATGATCGTTCGGGAAAGATCGTCGAAGATTTCTTATTCAAAAACATTAATTTGTATTTTTCTTTCGATTAAATAACAAATAAACAAAAAGTATATTTTAAAAATTCGGACTTATTTAATTCCATATGTTGTCAAAATTTACGTTAACCCACATTTCGTGAGCAGATATCTTAATTCAGAAAAACTAATCGAAGATTGGTTGTTTATAAACAGTAATTTGGATTTTTTCTATCTAGTAAATAACGAATAAACAGAAAGTAAATGAAATAATATTCAGATTTAAACTATTTCATATTATGTTGTCAATGTTTACGTTAAGGCACGTTTCGTGAAAAGATATGATCATTCGGGAAAGATCGTCGTAGACTGTTTATTAACAGTATTTATATTTTTCTATCTAGTAAATAACGAATAAACAGAAAGTATATTAATCAATATTTGAATAAATCTATTTCATAATATGTTGTCAATGTTTACGTTAAGGTACGTTTCCTGAAAAGATCATTCCGAAAATATCGTCGGAGACTGGTTATAAACAGTAATTTGGATTTTTCTATCTAGTAAATAACGAATAAACAGAAAGTATATTAATTAATCTTTGGATTAATCCATTTTATATGTGGTCAATGTTTACGTTAAGTTACGTTTCGTGAAAAGATATAATAATTCGGGAAAGATCGTTAAAGACTGTTTGTTTATAAACAGTAATTTGGAATTTTCTATCTAGTAAATACCGAATAAACAGAAAATATATTAGATAATATTCAGATTTAAACCATTTCATATTATGTTTTCAATGTTTACGTTAAGGTACGTTTCGTAAAAAGATATGATCATTCGGGAAAGATCGTCGAAGGCTGGTTGTTTATCAACAGTAATTTGGATTTTTCTATGTAGTAAATAACGAATAAGAAGAAAGTATAATAATTAATATTTGGATTAATATATTTTATATGCTGTCTATGTTTACGTTAAGTTACGTTTCGTGAAACGATGTGAACATTCGGGAAAGATCGTCGAAATCTGTTTGTTTATAAACAGTAATATGGATTTTTCTATCTAGTAAATAACGTATAAATAAAAAGTATATTAAATAATATTGAGATTTAAACGATTTCATATTATGTTGTCAATGTTTACGTTAAGTACGTTTCGTGAAATATATGATAATTTGGGAAAGAACGTCGAAGACTGGTTGTTTCTAAACAATATTTTGGATTTTTCTATGTAGTAATTAACGAATAAACAGAAAGTATAATAATTAATATTTGGATTAATCCATTTCATATGTTGTCAATTTTTACGTTAAGTTATTTTCGTGAAAAGATATGATCATGCGGGAAAGATCATCGTAGACCGGTTGTTTATAAAGAGTAATTTGAATGTTTCTATGTAGTAAATAACGAATAAACAGAAAGTATATTAATTAATATTGGGATTAATCCATGTTATGATATGTTGTCAATGTTTCGTGAAGAGATATGACGATTCAGGAACACGCACAGCCACTAAATAGTAACGTTTACAGTAATGAGAAATAATGTATAAAAAACTATTTACAAAATAACTGTTGTTTACGGTTACGAAACAGAAAATACCAGATATAAGTTCGCAGAAGACATAACGAGAAAGACTTTTTTTTCCCATACTTTGATTATTTTAACCTTGTTTACTTAGGGTGCTGACCGTTGTCCAACTGGTAGCGGCAGACATTGACTGTTTTTAATCGTGTTTACCACAAGCAACAGGGGAGAGCCACTAAGACACAATGGGTTACTGCGTGTGGAGGAATTAGAAACAGAAATATTACCAATGAACGAGAACAAAAAGATTAATCGGGGGTACAGTAAATAGCGATTGGCATTGCATACAAACAGGCTTTGTGTTTAGGGCAAGATAACCGAACGAAACCCAACCCACTTCGGTCGGGCTTCAAATTCAAAAACTGGTTTCCGTAAGAGTAATAAGGATCACCGACTACCTAGGTAATTAATCTATATATACAAGATGACAGTTCAAAATTTGTTCAATCGTAATCGCTTGAAAATGAACAAATCGACAGGATGTTGAACACGGTCCAGAAGAGCCTCGATAACTGTTACACCATCCTCACACATTTAGAGCTATTACGGGTCTCCGTTAGCCCTATAATCTGTAGCATTTAGTGAATGTGGACATGCGTGTTCTTTTAAATGTTCTGAGACTGAACTATGATCGTTTAAGTGAAACGTAAGTATTCTCGTCATCGTCGTTGTTGTAAAACTAACGTATGTATTAACATTTTTTGTAGTGATGCAATCTCACAAAGGAAATTTAAATTGATATACGGTGTTTGTCTTTTGTAAGACACTAGTAGAAGTAGAATTGTTATGGATGACTTGTTTGGTTGTATTAAAATTAGTATAGTATAGGATTAATTTTATACTTAAATCAGTAGGGGATATATTAGAGTTTATGAGTCTTTTTAGAACGTTTGATTCAGGCTTATAGTTAGAATGTATTTGATTACGGCATAGTAGTTTAATATACTTAGAGTTATTTTTATTTGTATTAATATTACCAATAGCTCGTCTAATTTGTTAATCAACGATCTAATTAGGAAAATCATTATTAATGAGGGTTTGTTTAATATTTTTAATTCAGTATAGAAAATTCTGAAGAGTTTGCTTTGTTATAGTCTATTAAGTTTCGTATAATAGCTATATTGGCCGCAATTTTCTTATATAAAGTCTTCCAGAATTCTAAGCTTTTGCTTAATATTATCTTGATCGAAAATTGATTTATTTTCGACTAATATCTGTCTAAATTCTGAATGTGAACGAGAGATTGAACTATGATCATGAAAGTGAACATTAAGCATTCTCGTCATCGTTGTTGTTGTAAAATTAACATACGTATTAACATTTTTATCCGAGATGCCACTTCCCAACGAACATTTAAATTGAAATAAGATTTTCGTCTTTTGAAGACGCTACGTGATGGAGTAGAGTTGTTAAAGATGACTAATTTGGTTGTATCAAGTTTATTATAGTATATGATTAATTTTATTTTTTTACTGATGTACTTTCGACTGGTTTCAGATGAAATTGAAAGCATTGGGTAAATAAAAATTATCTGAAGGAAAATTATTTCTTGATCAATTTTCTACAGCAACAAACAAATTGTTTGGTGAAGTTGAAAGGATTATAAATAAAATATAATGATATAATAGGTCTACACTATTTAATCAAACTTATATTTATATATATATATATATATATATATATATAATATATATATATATATATAAGTGAACATAGAAGTCAACGATTAGAGGCGACAGTCTGTTTTATGCTAGATGTAATCGTCAGGCCGCGATGCATCTGCTAGATGCAATCGTCGTAGCCTGACGATTGTATCTAGCATGAAACACTGTCGCCTCTAAGTGTTGACTTCCTGTTCGCTTTTATATTTGCACACGCTCTATCTCTGATATTGAGCACTTTATCCCACAAATATAGCAAATCTTAAGACTATATTTCTTCATATATATATATATATATATATATATATATATATATATATATATATATATATATAACTCGAGTTCCAATCACACGCGATCATCAACTTAGGGTGTTAAGTCGTTTGAAGAGCCCGTGAGTTTGAAACTCAGACGTCTAGAGCCATCCTTTCATATAATTTAACGTTGGTAAGCGTTTTTTTTGTTCGTTTAGGCAATCTACGCTTTGAGCAAGTTTCACAGTACGTAAGTTTACTTTACGTCTGTTCACTATCGTCGTTTTTGTACGAGATTGTATCTGGATAAGAATTTTAGTTTTTGTGAGTTAGTTTAAAAACGATTTTTGTTTTCCATTAATATATATATATATATATATATATATATATATATATATACCAAGTATACGATTGATTGGTGTATACGGAATAAATTCCAATAAGCAACAATTACTATTCTTAAAAGTGTGCTCAATACAAAGTAGAGCGAATATAATTATTTATTTTAAAATTATAACGTAAATATGTTATAAATTCACTACAAAAATAGCGATTTTGTTTCAACACATCTGGTGTCCTATCAAGTGATGATGTTGAATGTAGATTGTAGAATAAATGTTTTAAAAATTTCAAATTAATTAACCACACCTCGTAAGGGGAAACGCTGTTACATCAGTTGAAAGGCCGATCAACAAACAAGTATACTAGTATTCAAAAAACTTGACAACGATGTAAGGTTATAATAACTATTAAATGCTTTAAATTTAGGTTTATACTAAAATAGAATTTATTCTAACTAATAACTATTAAATTGTACGATAAAATTTGAAATTAAAATTAAAAGCTACCTATTTAAAAAATGTAAATTTAATCTATATTAAGTTTAAAATTGTAAAATTATTGAGGAAAAAGAAAAAAAATATATGTTATTCTATTCATTTTGTGTCTATTGAAATTACGTTGGAATAAACGTTAAGATCGACTGCCCTTAACTTAATGACAACATGGATACATATGTAGACATGGGATTATGACATCTTGCGAAAGACAATAAAAAACACAATCAGATTATAATATATAAGCACGCAGACAAATTTAGATATATACACACACAAAAAAGTGACGGGACAAGAAAATATTTGCACGAACTTTTCCAAAAAAATAAAATTAAACCACACACATACACAATGAAATGTGCATGCAATTTACTATACACAGACACCGAAAATGACACGTGCATATATCCGAATACACTGACATAGACACTGATATAATACTCAAGAAAAATTCAAGATTGAAAGTCTTAGTAAACGAATTCTAACCACATATTAAAATATAACTTATACGGGCCAAAATACATAGGTGAAGAAAGGACATTAAAATAGATATATACGTATAAAAATAACACCATCTAATATATAAAAAACGAAAATTCCAAACACACACATACGCCTAATTAGAATATGTGTAGGTTAATGTATACATATACCCTGTTATGTGTATATATATATATATATATATATATATATATATATATATATATATATATATATATGGTTGGATATATGTGAGTTTGTGACCCTGGGTTTCACGCTTTAGCTGACGATCGCTAAAGCGTGAAACCTAGGGTCACAAACTCACATCTATCCAACCAAATATGTTAACTCTGTCTCTGATATTGAGCGCTTTCTAATAAGTACCATGTATATAATATATAAATAATTATACATATATATATATATTTATTTATATTTATATACACTTTTCACATATATATATATATAGATATATATATATATATATATATATATATATATATATATATATATATATATATATATATATATATATATATATATATATATATATATATATATATAT
>CAHIKZ030001058.1:17500-20000 GCA_903632075.3 Acanthosepion pharaonis | reverse complement strand
CTTATATCTTAAATTCTGATCTATAACTTATTGTTTTAAAAAACACAGATAACTTAAGAAAATTTTCCACCTCTTAATTTATTAATTTACAAAATACGTTCATTGATTACAAAACGAGTCGCAATAATTCCAACTTAAATATAAGCAATTCAGCCCTGGCTTCGTTTTAAAGTTACCAAAAATATTTACAATTACTAATATAACCATCTTTTGAACTTATCCTTAATTCCGCTTTCATCGTCTTACTCTCTCCGATTCTCACCTTTCCTGTCCCACCCCTGACTATGAGGAGGCTTGGAAATGTTGTGCCTAAAACCTTGACTGTTGCTGTAGATTTAAATTTTTAAGCTCGAGCCATCATTTTAACACCTCAACAATCCTTCACCAAACTGATATCAAGAAAGACTATTGTTTCACTGTGTCACCCTTTTGCTTTTTCTATCTTTTCGTTATCCTTATACGCCCCCCTCTCTTAAAATGTACTTTTATTTCAAACAGACAAACAAAAAAAAATAAGTGATGTCTCCTGTGCTGCCTGCTTACAAACAGAATTGTTCATAACCATTTTAGTTCTCACCAGTCGAGGTGCAACTAAATGCGCCGAACCGAAGTTGCATCTTTGTCGCGCGTAAATTGTTTTTGTCTATATGAAAAAATTATAATAAATAATTATTGCTCTACTATCGGTATTGAGCCCTCTTTTGAATTAATGCTTTCAACATTAGAAATCATATATATATATATATATATATATATATATATATATATATATATATATAACCCATATTTATGAGTTAAGTTCACATAGTCAACACCGAACGCTGATCTTCGTTTTCATGCTTAACCCATTACCTGCCATGAGCCTCATTTGGGGATCTGTTAAAATTAAACTCACTACATGTTATTCTTTGTATTTACATTGAATTGCTTACATATTTTGCATTTGCAGAGGTATATTTTACGACACTTAGCCTTTAAAGTTTTTATTATTAGCCGTAAGAAGTCACTTTCTGTCGTAATATTAACATTCACAGGTAGAAAAATAATGACTATTTTGAAAAGTATTTGTTTTATTATTTCTAATCAATATGATTTTTTGATGTTTTATACACATATATATTTGATATTCTAGTTTCTATAAAAACGACAATGGTAACTACAGAAATTAAACATATGGAATAAATAAACTCCTATGATATCTGAGCCAAAAATGCGCATTAAAAAAATTTGGCAGTTAATTGGTTCAGCATTCGTTCTTTTTGTTAATAATACATTTTCACTGAATTGCTAAGTTCGGGTTTTCTTTCGGACCTCTTCCGGGTCCACAACAGATACTATTGACGTAAAATTCACTGAAAAACCCTTCAGCTCGAAAGAGAACAGGTTTAAATCGTTTTGCGCCAGACCCACTGTCTTCCCAAATAGTGAGAGGAAAATGATCATTCAGACCTGCATTAATGGTACCAACATTCATACTCTGGCTTCCATCTTAAAAAGAAACTTCAGGCTATGTGGTTTGGGTTGTGGTTCGAGTATTCCTATAAGCAGGTAAGTCATGCATTACATGTAGGTAATTATATTACTCCAACGGTTATTTTGGTGGGGGTGAACGGTTAGGGTTCAAAATGTTCCAAGGGCTTTTGAGTTGAAATAATTATCAATCCGTATGAGGTTTTTAGCTGTAAAAATATTAACGGACAACAAATAATCAATACAAATAATTAAAACTGCTAACAAATAGTATTATAAAATTGCCACACAAATGCATTTTAAACATGACCTCTTTCTTTGCCAGTTCACACAATGCTATACGCTATAAATCAAATAAGCCGGGCATTATGTGTTAATTTCAGATTAAATCCAATCACTGTCATTACGAAATGGTTTACTTCAAAAAGATATTTTTAAAGCAAAGGAAAATGTTATGTCTTGTTAAGTTTGTTGACACTAAACGGCTTTGAAAATGAAGAGAATGAAATCGGAAAGGTGAAAATGTCTAATTGAGCTGTTTTTAAATTATTTTCCTTGTCAATATACAAAAGCTCGTTGATATTTTAAGCAAAATCGAAAACGAAATTAATGAAAGTCTAATGCAGACAGACAGACAGACAGACCGATAGATAGATAGATAGATAGATAGATAGATAGATAGAACGGTATATATGAATAGTTTTAGAGGGATATGAATAGAAAGATATGTCGGTAGATGTGTATATATGAATAGATTGAGATAGATAGATAGATAGATAGATAGATAGATAGATAGATAGATAGATAGATAGATAGATAGATAGATTGAGAGGGATATGAATAGAAAGATAGGTCGGTAGATATGTATATATGAATAGATTCAGATAGATAGATAGATAGATAGATAGATAGATAGATAGATAGATAGATAGATATGACAAGGACTGAGATAGATAGATAGATAGATAGATAGATAGATAGATAGATAGATACATAGATAGATAGATAGATAGATAGATATGACAAGGAC
>CAHIKZ030001058.1:0-12500 GCA_903632075.3 Acanthosepion pharaonis | reverse complement strand
TCAAAAAATGTATTTCTGGTAATAATTGTTTTCAAAAGAGCATTGCCTGTAATATTTTTTTCCTCAAAAATGTATAGCTTGTAATATTTTTTCAAAATACTTTTTTCTTCAAAAATTTATTGAGGGTAAATATTTCTGGTATTAAAACCTATTTTTACACTTTCACATGTTTTTACCCCATTTTCGGGGTTAACTATTTGCCGATAGCTGGGTCCCTAACAGATGCTACCACCCCGGGTTAGGGTGGACCTGGGAACACCACCAATTAAGAAGTGGTTTCACGCTCCGCAAAACCTCCTGATCAGAGGCCTTGCTGTTGGACGTAGTGTATCGTCTTACCCAGGACGCGGATGTAGTTTATCGTCCTACCGAGAACACCGATGAAGTTTGTCGTCTTACCCGGGACGCGGATGTATTTCATCGTCTTACCCAGGACGCGGATGTAGATTATCGTCTTATCCAGGACGCGAATGTAGTTTATCATCTTACCCAGGACGCAGATGAAGTTTGTCGTCTTACCCGTGACACGGATGTAGTTTATCGTCTTACCCAAGACGCGGATGTAATTTATCATCTTACCCAGGACGCGAATGTAGTTTATGATCATCACACAGGACGGGGAAATAGAAGAAGTGTGAGCATGGATAAATGTATGGCAAATGTTTAAAAGAGATAAAGAAAACAAAATTTATTAAGAATTATATTGGTCAGGAAATTGTGGAGAGTCATCATCGCCCACTTCCGGAAGGAACACAGTAGACAGTAGAAGAATGTACTTGAGTAAATGGATTGCGTGAGGAATGTTTAGCAGTGATACCACCAAAAATGCAAATATTTGTAAGCGATATAAAAGACAGGAAATTGTGGAGAGCCATGATCGCCTACGTCCTGAAGGAACACAGTAGACAGTAAAAGAATGTACTTGAGTAAATGGATTGCGTGAGGAATGTTTAACAGTGATACCACCAAAAATGCAAATATTTGTTAAGCGATATATAAGACAGGAAATTGTGGAGAGGCATGATCGCCTACGTCCTGAAAGAACACGGCAGATAGAAGAAGAATGTGCTTCAGCAAATGTGTACTGGAGTAAATAGTACACGTCGGTGACTATATGAACTAATCCATAACTATAAATAAAGAGCTCCAGGTCAGTACAGAAGAGAAGCGGTTTGGTATTTGGCAGTTTTTCTGACGCCTTGTCGAATTCTCTGCCTTTGGACAGAGAGGCATCCAGACGAGTTTATGCCGATGGACAGTTTCGTTTTGGGAGGTAGATAAAACCGAATACGTGTATACAGGGTCTAAGGGATATTTTTACACGAGCTCGTAACGCTCCTCGTTAAAACCGGCTTTGTGCCACATCCTGCCTAGTGGGCGAGGACTTGGGTGAATATCAAAGAGAAGCTGTTTGGAGGCAGTCTTCAAACGAATTAATGCAGGCGTCACAACAATTGTCCGAAGTATTACTTATATTATAAGCGCTACGAAGCACATTATAATCAAATTAGATGGCGGAACAAGTTTTAAGAGTGATAACAAAAGTAAATAAATAAATTTGTTTAGAGCTACAAAGGATAGGAAATTGTGGAGAGTCATGATCGCCAATGTCTTGAAGGAAGAGGGGAGATAAAAGAAGAACGGGTTTGAGTAAATTGATGGCGAAACAACAAAATATAAATATTATTAATAGCTGGAACAGACATGAAGTTGTGGAGAGCCCTGGTCACCTACCTCTTGAACAGACTCAACACATGGAAGAAAAAAAGAACGAATAAATGGAAGGCGGAGATGAGTTTATGAAAGACCACAAAAGCCAACATTTATTAAGAGCTACAAAGGAAATTAAATTATAGAGAGCCATCGTCGCCAAAGTCCTGAAGGGACAAGGCTCATAGCAGAGGAACAATGAATTACAATATCTGCCTTGTGCCAAATGAAAAAGATGGCGGAATATATGGAACATCTTAAAAATACTTCACAATAACGAAAACTGACTTCTAGAATGTTTTTTTTTTTTTAATAATGTTCACCCTTTACAGGGAGCAAGATTCAACTCAGGGAGAGGTTTACAGAGGTCTTCTTCTATGGATTGTGTCCCAACAGGGCCTTGTTTTTTCTGGGTTCCCAATGCGATCAAACTTTACGGTACCCCAATTTAGAATTTACTATGGCTTGGGTTGGTCAGATCCATAGCTGATGTCCATCCACTCTCTGCGTGGGTTCTTCCGTGTGGCTATGGTGATGGGTGCTCCGATCGCACCTCCATTACACCCGTTCTTACTGCTTCAACACCTTCTATCAGCTCAAAAACCTTTCGTTGATTCATGTCAAGAGCTCCACCCTCGCCAACACGAATTTCCGCGTGTTTGAATTACTTTGCACGCAGAAAGCTCCACAGGCTGCATTTTTCATTGAATTTGCCATTGGTGATGGGAGTTCCCGTTCGCCTGACCTCGTTACATCATGCCACCCAGTTGAATGATGGAACTTTGCATGCACGCGACTAGCTACCCGTAAAGTATTACGCACGCGTGATGTCTCGCGTCAGCGTCTTCCCTGTTTTTGTTTTTATATATTTTTATCTCGGATTTTCAATATAGCCCTTACTGACTGATTTACACTCGTCATATATATACATACATACATATATATATATATATATATATATATATATATATATATATATATATATATATATATATTTTTTAAATATTCTTTCAAAAAAAAAATTCACCTGAAGATTGCAAGAACTGCATGAAACCCCGAGTCATGCTATCAATGTTGGATATTATGTATTTTCACTAAGAGCTCTGTCTCAACATTGAACACTGTATTTGTAACACCTAAGGAAGAAATATATTTACACGTACGTGCAAGTATATTGATGTATGTAGATTTTATCCAACGCATTCTTACACACACACACACACACACACACACACACACACACACACACACACACACATACATATATATATATATATATATATATATATATATATATATATATATATATATATATATATCCTTGTCTACTTTGGCATTCACCTCCCCCATGAGAATTATAATTCTTGTGATTTACAATGAGTCTTGGCGTTGACTAGTATGTAGTAGAAAGATTCGATTTCTATTCCGTATTTTGTGCTGACGGTGCATACACTATTATAATAGGTATTTTGAAATGCTTTCCTTTCTGTTTAACTACAAGAATTCTTTCAGATTACTGACACTCTCCCAGAACGCATTTCTTGATGTCTTGATCTAGTATCAATCCAACATCCATTTCATTTTTTTCTCCGCCTGCATATATAATACTGAGGTTAACACTGACAAAATCTCCGTTGCTCGGCCACCTAGCTTCACATACAGCTAAAATGTTTACAATTAACCTAATCTTATAATTTTCTAACTGGTCACAGTTCTTTAACGTTCTAACGTTCCATGTTCGGCGAGTTATTTATTGTTTGGTTCGAGCAGTCGCTTGATGACGGTCCGGTGACACCTTTCCGGTGTCATGTCACTCCTTTCCGGGCGATGGATATATTTTCCCCTTTACAGCATTCTTGCTATCAGTCGCTGGATGACAGGTCAGATGACACGTGTTGCACGGGTCGGTACTTACCTACCGAAGAGTTAATTCTCATAGAGTTAAAGCCAATTACGCTGTTCTATGTATCATAATTTGCTTGTTAACTGCCATGCTATTTCTTGGGATTAATAGTGGAATGGTTTCTCGTAACTTTCTCCGCGGTGGTTTATGGAGACACCGCCTCTAGTTAACTGGCCGTTCTTCTGCTTTTTGTTAGGTCTTATTTTCGTCCTGCTGGTGGCTAACAACCTCCTCACTTGCAGAACATAGAGTGATGTGCAGCCGTTTACTCACTGACACTCCAAGAGTGGAATACCTAACTATATATATATATATATATATATATATATATATATATATATATATATATATATATATATATATATATATATATCCATACATCTCTCTCTCCTCATATATATATATATATATATATATATATATATATATATATATATATATATATATATATATACAGAGAGAGAGAGAGAGGAGGAGGAGGAGGAGGAGAAAACGGTGGAGTAATGGATAGAGACTTGGATTGAGGAATCGGAGAGCCGAGTTCGAATTCCACTCGAATCAATTACATTCACTTACGTGCTAACAACCTTGGGAAAGTTGTGAATCCTCTTCTTCTGCCTCAGCTAATGGGTAAATAACACGACAGACTGAGTTCTATTCTATAGCCTTGAATGGCAACTGGTCTAGGAGAAGGACAATTCAAAAGCTGCGGAGGGTCGTTTGGGGTCCCTGAGGCACGTATTGTACCATGTCTCTGTATTCGCTCCTTCAAAATGTGTGAATGGACATGCAGGAAACATTTACCACTATAATTAAATCTCAGGTGTTGTTGTCAGGCTGTCAGTTTCCTAGGAAGTGATCTGCTTGACCATCTCATACGTCGCATTCGACGGGAGAGTCGAGTATATATATATATATATGTCCCAAACAGACATGTTTACATACTTGTGCTCCCGGGTCGGGGGTGGTAGGTATAAAACAAATTTCCAGTCCCACCCCATCTGTTAGCGAGGAATGTGTTTGTGGTGAGAGAATAGAATAAAATAATTATTATGTTTTAACTTACAATCATTCTGAATGCCCACTTTTTAAATATTGGGGTTACTCGTAACCTAAACCATGACTGATTCAAAATTAGAATTTAAAATTTAAGCACCCAAATACAACAGAAACCATAAATTGCAAAGAAATAGAAAGAAAAAAAAACAAAAAACAAAAAAAAACAATAAAACTCAACTGACCAATTCAGAAAATTAATTAAAAAATGTTAAGATCTATCTCTAAAAGAATTTTCGAATAAATATATAAATATAAATAAATTAAATTTATGATATTTCTCAGGACGTGACTACGGAATAACTTATTTAGATAGACGATTTTCTGCCCATGGGACTTTTTCAGTAACCGATGTTTATCTGACCTTTTTAGTATATTAAGAGGTTGGGAAGATAGACGGACCTCTCTTAGTACCAAAACGAATGACTAGTTAAAGAAAAAAAAAGATAAAAAGATAAATAAAAATGCCAAAAAATAAAGGTCAAAACTACAGCATCACTATTAAATATTGTAGTTATTATATATTATATATGAAGTTATTATATATTATAATTATTGAAGTTACTATATATTATATATGAAGTTATTATATATTATGTTTATTGAAGTTATTATATATTAAATAATGAAGTTACTTGTAACCGGAAGCATTAACGATTCTAGATTGAAATTTAAAATTTAAACACTCAAATACAACCGAAAATATAAATTACAAATAGAAAAAAAAACAATAAAAATCAACTGACCAATTCAGACAACAATTAAAAATGGTAGACCTATCTCTAAAAGAATTTTCGAATAAATAAAATAAAAATAATTAAATTAAAGTTAAGATATTTTTCAGGACGCGCCTACGGAATAATCTATTTGGATAGATGATTTTCTGCCCGTGGGGCTTTTTCAGTATGCGATGTTTATCTGACCTTTTTTAGGGGTTGGGAAGAGTGACTGATCCTTTAGTACCACGAGCGAATGCCCAGTTAAGGAAAATATTAAACACTAGCAGTAGAGCCCGGCGTTGCCCGGGGATGTAACAGTAAGAGATAGATCAAGTATCGACGTTCATAAAGACTGAAAAATAAAATTGACAAGAATTATTGTTTAAAGTTGACAGACACGCATCTCTTAATTAGGGTTTTTTTTTTTTTTTTTTTAAGAATTGGTCAAACCCAAACTAAAAAAAAACATTGTTTTCAATCGTTATGAGTTTATTGATTGAATAGAATTTTATTATAAACAATTGTCTTGTAAATGGAATTTTTTAAGCATTCTGAATGTAAAAATAAGGAAAAAAGTGTGAAAGACAATCAGAAACACTACCTGCCAAAAAAAGTGAAGTTGTGTTGAAATCGGTTGAAAAATTTAGGAAATCCGATCCCATATATAAACGAACACACACACACACACACACACACACACACAATCTGGGTTTTATAAGTATAACTCGATATGAGTTGTCCTCCTTTCATTCTGGCGACAGAATCGTGTTTTATCGTGTTTTCAAATTGATTTCGTGCAAAAACAATTCTGTTTTTCTAATTTTGGGCGGTGTCAGAACCACCGCAAGGTAATTTTCCGCAGCCATTTGAAGTTTTGTTGAAATCGGTTGAAAAATGTAGGAAATCCGGTCCAATATATAAACGTACAGACACACACACAATCTGCGTTTTGTAATGAGTAAGATAAAATAATAGATAAAAAAGCAAAAGAAAAATAGTAAAAAAACAAAAAAACAAACCGGCAACGATTCAAACTTAAAACTTAAAATCTACGCTCTCAAATACAACGAATAACATCGGTTACAAGGAAACAGAAAAAAATTAAATTCAAATGACTAATTCAGACAAAAACAAAAAAATTGTATGGACTTAAACAAATGAAACCATAAATACATAAAATAAAATTAAATACGAAAACACTATAAGAAAACGTGTCTTATAATTTTATAATTAAGTAACGATATCAAACAGACTGTTTGAATATATTAATAGCACGCTACATACCTCAATGATCTACTCATGTATACTGTGATGTGGTGAGTTTCACACGCATGCGCATATAGGGATAAGATTCTGTGTGAGTTTGAATAAAAATATATATGAATATGCACACATCTGCATAATTTAAAAAAAAGTATTCAGCTGTGGGTTATGAAGATGGAAATATAGACAAATTCTAATGTGATATTCTTAAAGTTTGTATAATTAATAACTTTGTATATCTTAGAGGCACTCCGGTCACTTGGAAAACTGGCTTTGTTTAGCGGATGTCTGTTTGCAAATCGATTGAATTCGAATATGCTTTCATCGTAACACGAATAAATTCACATATTATTCAACTCCTCATGGGCGCAGACATTCGATAATACAAGGAGACCTTAGAATAATCAATGGTAGGTGACTTTTGTAAGCCGCTGATTCATCCATGTTCAAAAGATTAACCACGCTCAGTGCAAATGCGAAATTAAAATTCAGAGACACGTTTGGTCGTTTATCTCTTCTTTAAGATGGAGATCGATGATTTTATCTACGTTTTCTGAAAAATCTTCTGAACAGATGGAGCTTAACGTCGTGCCATTTGTTGCACCATGACATTTCAGTACGTTGACGATCAAGCCTCTTCATTAGTTCATAGCTTTTGCAGCGATAATAACTTCTATCCTTTTCTCTTTTTTACCATTTTAAACCAAAGGCTCAAGAGACACTCAATATAATTGTTTGATAAATAAGCTTGTTATATCATACAAAGAGAAATTAAAAGGTACATATTATGATGATATTAAGGCTAAATAACGGTTCGCCCTTGACTTGAAAATATCTGTAGTTGAATAGGACTTATTGTCGATCTCTCTGCCTGGAGTCAGAGAGGAATCCAGACGACACTATGCTGAGGGGCAGAGTCACGTTTGAGGAGGTAGACAAATCCGTCCCCTTGTACACAGGGTCTACGGGTTATTTTTGTACGAGGCTATAAGCACGGAACGCTCGGCGTTAAAAGCCGTTCTTGTGCTACGTGAAGCCTTATGGGAAGGACTTGGGTAAATATTGATCGGGAAGGGATTATCTCACGAGCCTGTTTCCCGGGGTAACTGTTCTGAAGAAGCTGAGTGGAACTTACTCCTTACTAACGGTGTTCGAATGGAATGAGGATGAATCGAATCATTTTAAGTGGTATGTCGAGTCATAGCTGTGAAGGTCTGAACTAGTGGAACTAAGTTCTCAGTCATATTTGAAGAAACATGGATAAGAAAGACCGCGGCGTGAATGTAACACAGAGACTCTATCTTTCTCTCTCTCTCTCTCTCACACGCAAACACACACATATACATATATATACAGCGTGCGATCGATAAACGGTCGTGTAAATGAAGCAAAAAATGAGAACACTGACATGTCATTTTAACAGGGTGCGATGGATAAATTGTCGTCTAAATGAAGCTAAAAAATGAAAATAACACTGACATCTCATTTTAACAGAGTGCAATGGATAAATTGTCGTCTAAATGAAGCAAAGAAAAAAATGAAAATAACAGACATCTCATTTTAACAGGGTGCGATAGATAAATTGTCGTCTAAATGAAGCCAAGAAAAAAATGAAAATAACACTGACATCTCATTTTAACAGAGTGCGATGTATAAATTGTCGTCTAAATGAAGCAAAGAAAAAAATGAAAATAACACTGACATCTCATTTTAACAGAGTGCGATGGATAAATTGTCGTCTAAATGAGGCCGAAATGAAAATAGCACTAACATCCCATTTTAACAGATATATTTAACAAAATTACACAAATATATCTTTAAATACTAAAGAGTAAATTAATTCAATTAAATTGCCAGTGACTTCAACCAGGGCCTCTAGACGACTTCGGAATCTCCCGCATCTTTTCTGGACGGACTCCTTGAGTAAGTTGGTGAATGCTGCCATAATACTTGCTTTCAGTTCATCTTTGATGTTACAAGGAGTTCTTTCGGATCCCGATTTTTTCCGCCTACTCAATTTCACTTCAAGGCGTTGGTATTTTTTTCCAACAAAGTTTCCTCTCGCTGGGATCGTCACCTCAGTCAAGAAACATCTCTTATCTGATCTAAATTTCCTTCTTGTATCTAACCACTAATAGAAAGCTATCGAATCCCTGTTGCAGTTGCCCGCTCAGGCATCTCTATGTTTTTTATGATTTTGATTGTTTTATTTTTCAAATATGTAGATTATCCTGCAATCTACGCTGAGGGCAGCGTAGTTAACGATTATGAGGAAACGCATTATTTGAAAATTGACAGTACGTTAAAACCCTCGGTCACGATGACTTTTGTCTTTTGCGCAATCACAGCCTCTGTTGGTCCCAAGATTGTTCGGTCTATCCAATTTTACTTACAGAGCGTGGTTTGTTTTGAAGGAAATTTCCGAACGCTGGGGTCGGGTTGACCCCTCAGGCAGATAACACCAAGAAGTCACCTTTGATAACTGATCGAACTTGCTGACATTCGAACCCGGGGCCATGGTCGTAAAACGAACGTTCTTACCACTAGCCTGTATATTAGACAATTACATAGATACACACACAGGAGGTATATATTGATACCAGACTGGATGTGATAGAAATAGAAAGTGAATGAGTGAGAAATAGAGAGGGAATGAGCGCAAATAGAGAGGAAGTGAGGGGAAATGGAAAATAGAGGGGAGTGGAGGAGAAATAAAGAAAAGGGAAAAAGAGAAATAAAGAGGAGAAAACAAGAAAATAGAGAGAGAGAGTGAGAAATAGAGAGGGAGTGAGTGAAAATAGAGAGGGAGTGGGTGAAAATAGAAAGAAGAGAGGAGGAAAAGGAGGGAGGAGTGAAAGAAGATAGAGAGGGAGGGAGAAAATAGAGAGCGAGGCGGGAATCAGGAGAGAAGGAAAATAGAGAGAGAGAGAAATAGGAGGGGAGTGAGGAAAATGGGAGAGAGGAAAATAGAGAGAGAAAAAGAGGGAGAGAAATGAGATGGGAGGAAAATACAGAGAAAGAGTGAGTTAGAGAGGAGTGAGAAATAGAGAGGGAGGGGAGAAATAGAGAGAGGGGAAAATAGAGAGAGAGAAAAATAGAGAGAGAGAGTGAGAAATAGAGAAAGGAGGAGGAGAGAGAGAGAGGGAGTGAGGGAGAGAAAGAGAGAGAGAGTGAGGGAGAAATAGAGAGAGAGAGAGGAAAATAGGGAGGTAAAAGAGAGTGAGTGAAAATAGAGAGCGAGTGAGTGAGAAATAGAGAGGGAGTGAGTGAAAATAGAGAGGGAGTGAGTGAAAATAGAGAGAGAGAGAGAGTAAAGGAGGAGGAAAAGAGAGAGAGAGGAGGAGAAATAGAGAAAGAGGACAGAAAAAGAGAAAGGTAGGAGGAGAAATAGAGAGAGAGAGGAGGTAGAAGAGAGGGAGAGAATGAGAGGGAGTGAGAAAATAGAGAGAGGAGGAGAAATAGAGAGGGGAGAGAGAGAGAAATAGAGAGGGAGGGGTGAAAATGAGAGAGGGAGGAAATAGAGAGACAGTGAAAATAGAGAGAGGGTAGAGAAAAGAGAGAGAGAAAGAGGAAATAGAGAGGGAGGGGAAAAAAAGAGAGGAGTGAAAATAGAGAGGGAGGAGGAGAAAGAGAGAGAGAGAGGAAAATAGAGAGGGAGAGAGAAAAGAGGGAGGAGGAAAGAGAGGGAGGAGAGAAGAGAGAGGGGGAGGACAGAGAGAGCGAGGAGAGAGAGGAAGGAGAGAGAGGGAGGGGGAAAAATAGAGAAAGAGAGAGACAGAAAGAATAGGAGAGAGAGAGGAAAATAGAGAGGGAGAGAGGGGAGTAAAGAGAGAGGAGGGAGAAATAGGAGAGAGAGTGAAAATAGAGAGGAGAGGAGAAAAATAGAGAGGGGAGAGAGGAGGAAATAGAGAGAGAGGATTGAGAAATAGAGAGAGAGATAGGGAGGAAATAGAGAGCCAGGGAGGAGAAAGGAGAGAATGAGGAAAAGAGAGAGGAGTGAAAATAGAGAGAGCGAGGAAAAAAAGAGGGAGGAGAGAGAGAGGGAGTGAGGGAAAATAGAGAGGATAGAGGAGGAGACAGAGAGAGAGAGTGGAGGAAAAATAGAGAGGGAGGGGTGAGAAATAGGGAGAGGGAAGGAGAGAGAGAAAAAGAGAGAGAGGAGAGGAGAAAGAGAGAGGAGGAGAAATAGAGAGAGGGAGAGAGGGAGGGTGAAAATAGAGAGAAAGGGGTGAAAATAGTGGAGAGAGTGGAGAGAAAATAGAGAGAGGTGAAAATAGAGAGAACAGAGAGTGAAATGAAAAATAGAGAGGGAGGGGAGGAAAATAGAGAGAAAGAGAGGAGAAATAGAGAGAGAGGAGGAAAATAGAGAGAGAGGAGTGAGAAACAGAGAGGAGGAGGAGAGGGAGGCAGAAAATAGAGAGAGTAGTGAAGAGCGAAAATAGAAATAGAGAGTGAGTGAGAAATAGAGAGGGAGTGAGTGAGAAATAGAAAATAGAGAGAGAGTGAGTGACAAATAGAGAGGGAGTGGGTGAAAATAGAGAGAGAGTGAGTGAAAATAGAGAGAGAGTGAGTGAAAATAGAGAGAGAGTGAGTGAGAAATAGAGAGGGAGTGAGTGAAAATAGAGAGGGAATGGGTGAAAATAGAGAGAGAGTGAGTGAAAATAGAGAACGGGGAGGGAAATAGAGAGAGAGAGAGGGAGAGGGAGGGGTGAAAATAGAGAGAGAATGGGTGAAAATAGAAGGAGTGAGTGAAATAAAGAGAGAGTGGGTGAGAAATAGAGAGGGGAGGAGGTGAGAAATAGGAGGTGAAAGGAGAGCGAGGAAAAATAGAGAAATGTGAGTGAAAATAGAGAGAGAGGAGTGAAAATAGAGAGAGAGAGGAGTAACAGAGAGAGAGGAGTGAGGAAATAGAGGGGGAGGTGGTAGAGGAGTGAGTGAAAATAGAGAGGAATGGGTGAAAATAGAGAGGGGAGGAGGAGAAAAGAGAGAGAGAGGAGACAATTGAAAACAGAGAAAATAGAGAGTGGAGTGAGAAATAGAGAGGAGTTAGGGAAAAGAGAGAGTGAGGAGAAATGTGTGAAAATAGAGAGGGAATGGGTGAAAATAGAGAGCGAGTGAGTGAGAAATAGAGAGGGAGTGAGTGAGAAATAGAGAGGGAGTGAGTGAAAATAGCGAGGGAATGGGTGAAAATAGAGAGCGAGTGAGTGAAAATAGAGAGAGGGTGAGAAAAGAGAGGGGAGTGGTGACAATAGAGGAGGGTGAAAATAGAGAGGAAAGGGGTGAAAATAGAGAGGGAGTGAGTTAGAAAATGAGGAAGCAGTGAGAGTGAAAATAGAGAGGGAGTGAGTAAAATAGAGGGAATGTGAAAATAGAGAGGGAATGGGTGAAAATAGAGAGCGAGTGAGTGAGAAAGGAGAGGAGGAGGAGATAGAGAGGGAGGAGTGGGTGAAATAAGGAATGGGGTGGGGAAAATAGAAAGGAGTGGGAAAATAGAGAGTGGGTGAGAAGTAAGAGAGAGAGAAATACAATAGAGAGAGAGTGAGTGACAATAGAGGAGGGTGAAAAGTGAGCGAGAAATAGAGAGAGATGGGTGAAAATAGAGGATGAGGAAAATAGAGGAGGGGAGGGAGGAAAAAATAGGAGGCAGAGAGGGAAGTGGGGAAAATGAGGGGAGAGGGAGGAGAGAAATAGACCAGCGAATGGTGAGGAAATAGAGAGCGAATGAGTGAGAAATAGAGAGGGAGGTGAAATAGAGGAGGAGTGAAAAGTTAGAGAGCGAGTGGGAGGAAATAGGGAGAGAGAGGAGGGAGAAATAGAGAGGGAGGAGAGAAAGGAGAGAGAGGAGGAGA
>CAHIKZ030001057.1:2315000-2334383 GCA_903632075.3 Acanthosepion pharaonis | reverse complement strand
ACTCAGAAAGAAATGACTTAACAGACTTCGCTGTGTGACACGGCGCGTTATCTTGCATAAATACAGCTGGTTGATTAATTGCAGTTCTCCAATTAGGTACATGTTTCTTCAATATCTCTTTGTATACACTTGCGTTAATTTTACCGTGTAGCCTAACATGAGGTCCCGTATCAGAAGATAAAGTCATGCCAAACACCATCACACTTCCTCCTCCAAATTTAACGCTGCTTTTAAAGCCCTGGGGCGAATATTGTTCCTTAGCACTGCGTCGAACGAACCATCTCCCTTCAGAACCGAACATGATAAACTTTGACTCATCGCTGAAATGAACACAATCGCACTGTTCTCCTCTGTCTATATGACTTGTTCAGTGGCAAATTTCAATCGGCACATATGATTCTTTTTAGAAATGTAAGGCTTCTTAGAGGCTACTTGTTTGTTCAAATTTATTTCATTAAGTTATCGGGAAATAGTGTGTCTTGATATTTTAATGCCAAGTTTAGCATTAGCTCTTTTAGAGATAGCGGTTGATGTCGCAAATCGATCCTTTTTTTCATTCATTACCAATCCATCCGTCTTTACTTGAAGTAGTTTTCTTAGGCCTGTTAGGTGGTTTTTTGGCTTCACATGACCCAGTTTCTTTAAGTTTTCTTAAAATACTATGAATAAGACTTAAATTTCCCCACAGTCTTTAAGATATCCCCAATCGAGGGTTTATCTTCACTGCATAACTTTACTATCAGTTTTCTAAGTTTATAAATTATTAATATAACTAATCGCGGAAGAAGAATATTCGAATTAGCGATTCTGAAAATTATAGTAGCAAAGACCAAAACTTTATGAAACTGAGGGTCTCCACAATCAGTTTCTACTCCCTCAGAGCTCTCCAGCAAAATCCTCCAGCAACACCTAATGATATCAACAGATATTGTAATTGTTTTCTCTGTAACAGTATGAGAATTCTAGATGAAAATACTAACTATTTGATATGTGTTCTCGTCATTGCTAATTTTGAATTTAATATTCTTAACTTGAATACGGAAATGGAACCTTACTTCAGTCATGGGAGAATTGTCATCTGGTCAGATAACAAAACACTGGACAGTTAAAATGAACCTAAAAGGAAAAACTGAGGCGACATTCTACATTATTCAATTCTTTTAAAAATAAATGGCATTCTTTTTTTTCACTAAAAAATAAAATAAATAAAATATATATATAAATATTATAAAAAAAAATAATATAAAATAATATAATTATAAATAGTTATAATAATAATTTATAAATTTGATTAATTTTTTATTAAGATTTATGAATAATATAAATAATATAACAGATAACATAAATAATATAAAATAATATAAATTATATAAAATAATAATATAAAATAAAAATAAATAAAATAAAATCATATAAAAAATAAAATAAATAAAATAAAATCTCATAAAAATCATATTAAAATACATAAAATAAAAATCATATAAAAAAAAAAAATAAAATAAAAAATATAAAAATAAAATAAATAAAATAAAATCATATAAAATCATATAAAATACATAAAATCATATAAAAAATAAAAATAAAAAATAGATAAAATAAAATCATATAAAATCATATAAAAATACATAAAATCATATAAAAAAAAAAATAAAAATAAATAAAATAAAATCATATAAAAAATCATATAAAAATACCTAAAATAAAATCATATAAAAAATAAAAATAAAAAAATAGAAATAAAATCATATAAAAATATAAAAATCATATAAAAAATAAAATAAAAAATAAAAAATAAAAAATCATATAAAAATATAAAAATAAAAAATCTTAAAAAAAATAAAAATAGATAAAATAAAAAACCATATAAAAATCATATAAAAATGCATAAAATCATATAAAAAATAAAAATAAAAAATAGATAAAATAAAATCATAAAAAATCATATAAAATACATAAAATCATATAAAAAAAAAAAAAAAAATAGATAAAAAATCATATAAAATCATATAAAAAATACATAAAAATCATATAATAAATAAAAATAAAAAAAAATAGATAAAATAAAATCAATAAAAATCATATAAAAATACCTAAAATAAAAATCATATAAAAAAAAATAAAAACATAGATAAAAAAATAAAACATATAAAAATAAAAAAACAAAAAATTAAAAATAAAATAAAATAAAAAAATATATAAAAAAATCAATAAAATCAAAAATCATATAAAAATAAAAAATAAAAATAAAAAAATAAAATAAAAATAAAAATATAATATACATAAAATCATATAAAAAAATAAAAAAAAATAAAAAATAAAAATAAAAAAAATATAAAATAAATAAAATCCATATAAAAAAAAAATAAAAAAGATAAAAATAAAATCATATAAAAAATCAAAAAAAATACCTAAAATAAAATCATAAAAAAAAAAAAAATAGATAAAAATAAAACCATATAAAATCATAAAAAAAGTAAAATCATATAAAAAAAAAAATAAAAATAGATAAAATAAAATCATTTAAAAATCATATAAAAATACATAAAATCATATAAAAATAAAAAATAAAATAAAATAAAAAAAATCATAAAAATATCATATAAAAATACATAAAATCATATAAAAAATAAAATAAAAAATAGATAAATAAAAAATCATATAAAAAATCATATAAAATACATAAAATCATATAAAAATAAAAAAATAAAAATAAAAAAAAAAATATAAAAAAATCATATAAAAATACATAAAATCATATAAAAATAAAAATAAAAATAGATAAAATAAAATCATATAAAAAAATTATAAAAACCTAAATAAAAATCATATAAAATAAAAATAAAAAATAAATAAAATAAAATCATATAAAAAAATATAAAAATACATAAAAACCATATAAAAATAAAAATAAAAAAGATAAAAAAAATATATAAAATAAAAAAAAAAACATAAAACATATAAAAATAAAAATAAAAATAGATAAAATAAAATAATATAAAAAATCATATAAAAATACATAAAATTATATAAAAATAAAAATAAAAAAATAGATAAAATAAAATCATATAAAATCATAAAAAAATACATAAAATCATATAAAAAAAAAAATAAAAAATAGATAAAAATAAAATCATATAAAAAATCATATAAAAATACATAAAATCATATAAAAATAAAAATAAAATAGATAAAATAAAATCATATAAAAATCATATAAAAATACATAAAAAATCATATAAAAATAAAAATAAAAATAGATAAATGAAAATCATATAAAAAATCATATAAAAAACCTAAAATAAAATCATATAAAAATAAAAATAAAAAATAGATAAAATAAAATCATATAAAAAAATAAAAATACATAAAAATATAAAAAAAAAAATAAAAATAGATAAAAAAAATCATATAAAAAATATAAAAATACATAAAAATCATATAAAAATAAAAATAGATAAAAATCAAATAAAAAATAAAAAATACAAAAATCATATAAAAAATAAAAATAAAAAAAGATAAATAAAATCATATAAAAATACCTAAAAACATAAAATCATATAAAATAAAAATAAAAAATAGATAAAATAAAATCATATAAAATCATATAAAATACATAAAATCATATAAAAAATAAAAATAAAAAATAGATAAAATAAAATCATATAAAAATCATATAAAAAATACCTAAAAATAAAAATCATATAAAATAAAAATAAAAATAGATAAAATAAAACCATATAAAAAAATCATATAAAATACATAAAGTCATATAAAAAATAAAAAAAAAATAATAAAATAAAATCATATAAAAAATCATATAAAAATACATAAAATCATATAAAAAATAAAAATAAAAATAGATAAAATAAAATCATATAAAAAAAATATAATATACATAAAATCATAAAAAAAATAAAAATAAAAGATAGATAAAATAAAATCATATAAAAATCATATAAAAATACATAAAATCATATAAAAAATAAAAATAAAAAATAGATAAAATAAAATCATATAAAAATCATATAAAAATACCTAAAATAAAACCATGTAAAAAATAAAAATAAAAACGCGGAACCTGTCACTCAGCTATTTCACGCATTTTTAATCAATTTGACCCTACCAAGGTGATAATGCCACTACGTTATGTGGGATTACTAGGAGTGAAAGAGAATAAAAAAACTGTCCAAGGAACCAGAAACCCAATCCTGAATAGAAATCAAGAAACAAATCAATACTCATGTTCAAAAGACGATAGGCGAACCTTTTTTTCAAAAATCATTTCACCTCAAGCAAGGCGGTAATGCCACTAGTACGCAGGAAGTAAAAGAGAATGAGAAAACTGAGAATAGGGAGGATTGCGGAAAGGACAAAAAATGAACGACTTTCAAGAAGACAGGCGATTACGATTGACGTTGCAGTTAAATTTCTGAAGATTGGAAACAAGTAAACGGAAGGAAGTTCCACAGGTGAGAAGTGCTAGAAAAGGAACTGTTGAAGTCGAAATGGCGTTCGCATTTAGCTATTTCAAAAGTAAAACATTGCGACCTAGTTGCCAATCTAGTACCACGCTTAATATATTTATTTGAATAAAAACAATAGGAAAACTTATATTTACCGATGCGTTTTGTCTTCGGTATCCTCATAAATGTAAGTGTTTTATTTTAAATCATGTATTTATAAACAAGTCTAATTAGTTTTATAACATTTTTACATTTACGAACGCGCAGAAATATGCTTCAGGCTAACTCTGGAAGTTAACGTAATATATGAAGGATACTAAATGTTCATGCCTTATAAACGAAAGTGATTAAATGTTGATTTTTTTATGTAATTATTATTTATTTTAGTTTAGTTTGAGAAAGTAGTTTATGTATTTATTTATTTTAAATAATAAATTTTTAAATTTCATTTGTTTTTAATTTTATTGTAATGTATGTTGAAAAGATTATATCTTGTAGGAAAGCAAAGGTTTATATTTTGGCAAGATATGATAGAAGCACTCTCAAAACTGTTACATTCTTTTATTTACAGTGGGGTTGAATAAATGATCGTACAGCAAACAAATGCTTGTTGTTCTCACTTATAGCGAATGAAAACCTCGAATAACAATATTATATATGTATTTTAAGGCATAGAATCAGAATCTGCAATTTAAAATTAGAAATTCAACGGTAAGTGATAGTTACGTAAGTTTTTATATTTCGAATAGTGGAAAAAAGTGTTCGTACAGTATCAATATTTTGCATTATAATACGGAACATTTTCGTTGTACTTCAAAGTAGAAGATTCTAAACGGTTCTAGAATATTCTCAGTAACTCTATTACAACATTCATTTCAAAATTGGATCATTCTGCAGTCACTGTTCACTGATAACGGTTCTAATAATGGCTAGACGTAAGGAAACAATGGAAAAAGTTACAGAAACATCTCCAGTGACAAGAACATACCTTTTTCAACAATTTATTGCAAGATTTAAAAGACGTAATACTGTTGGGAACAATGGCAGGCCCGGTGCTTCCAGGAAGATCTCTCCTTGATGACGAAGAAAGTTGATGTGTACGATCACTTATTCACCCCACTGTATATGTGAGGCATCCTTTAGACAGAAATTGTGGTTGATCTTATTTCTGTGCACAACTAATGCATTTGAAAAATTGTTATGGATAAGATCCTATTCGTGAACATAGATACGTTTTGATTTTCTTTTTTTTTAATTTCTTCTAGTTTCCAATATATTGTAAGCAACAAAGTGACAGGTTATTTTATATATATATATATATATATATATATATATATATATATATATATATATATATGTTATACATGATTAAAAATTACTAATGTTGTGGATAAATTTGGACCTGCTAATATAGTTTTGGATGTGGGTGTAATTATTTGGAAATAGCTCATTTATAATTAATGTGGAGAAACTTATCACTTAACTGAATGGTGTTGGTTTAGTCATGCCGACTTTTTGATGAAGTTTCGTGAGCGCATTGCATTAATGCTTTCATTATTCAAGGCTGTTGTCTTCTACAAAGAAGTGTGAAAACAGCAGCACTGCAATCCGCTCACGAAACTTCGAAGTCGGCATGACTGAAGCAACACCACTAAGTGATAAGTTTCCCCACATTAATTCTATTAAGGCTCTATACTTACCTTATGATATCGATTTCTTTGACCAGAAACTGCCTATAATGCTTTACCAGCGGTAAACTACGGAATTTTGACAACAAAAAACTCTTAACATTTAATACTATATATATATATATATATATGTGTGTGTGTGTGTGTGTGTGTGTGTGTGTAATTATTATGAGCTTAGAGTATATCCCATGATTGAAATTAATTACTTGTGTAGCAACTTGCTTCTAGATTGAGAATAATTGTTTTAGAAAAGACATGTTTTATGTATATCAGTGTCATTTTAAAACATATAAAAATTATATATATTATATTGTAGTTTTACGTTTAATATTATATATATATATATATATATATATATATATATATATAAACGTAAACGCACACACACATTATATTATATATATATATTCATATATGTTTTTAATATACTGATATTTACATAAACACATACACACACACACATATATATATATATATATATATATATATATATATATATATATATATATATATAAAAAGTTTATTTATATATATACAGTTTATATACAATAGAATGACTATTTCTGCAATTATAAAATGATTATTACGCATTTCAATTGATATTCCACTTACGTCATCTTCGGTTTGTAAACACTGACAAAATATTTAATTGTATTAAATAGATTTTGCCGATTTTTCTAAAATTGTTCGTCTCCCTCGCTTTAATTCCATCCATCTATATAAACTTGAGTGTGTGTGTCTGTGTGTGAGCGTGTGGGTGGGTGCGCGCGTGTGTGTGTGTCTGTGTGTGTGCGTGTGTGTCTGTGTGCCTCTGTGTGTGAGGATATCTCAGAATGCGGGATTTGCTTGTGTTGACGTAAATACATTAAAATTAAAATTACGGATGAGTGGCCAATTAACGGTATTTTTACGGACGATTAGGTTTTATTTGTTTCATTTGAAAAGGAAATGGATATGTGCAAAATAAACTGGATATATATAAACAGGGATAGATAGATAGAAAGATAGATAGATAGGGAGAGAGAGAGGGGGACAGATGAATAGATTCAGAAGAAACATAAATGGATAGATAGATCGCTATATGTGTGTGCGTGTGTATGTGTGCGTCTAGTTAAGACGAGGCGTAAGATAGATAGATAGATAGATAGATAGATAGATAGATAGATATGAACAGACTGAGAAGAATATATTGAAACGAGGCGAAGATAGATCGATATGTATGTGCGTGTGTGTGTTCAGTTAAGACGAGACGTAAGATAGATAGATAGATAGATAGATAGATAGATAGATAGATAGATAGATAGATATCAACAGACTGAGATAGATAGATAGATAGATAGATAGATAGATAGATAGATAGATATGAACAGATAGAGAAAAGATAGATACAACACACTGAGATAGATAGATATCAACACACTGAGATAGATAGATAGATAGATAGATAGATATCAACAGACTAGATAGTTCGGAACTCAAGCAAAGTGATAGTTGCCAACCGCAATGAATATCCTTTCATTGATCTATCGATCTATAACCTTTCCCTGCATCTGCACATTCGATCCTTTTCATTGGTTCCACTCTTAAATGTATTCCTCCTCGTGCAGTTCTTTGGAAACAATTTTCGCATAAATTTGTCGACTCACGACCCTATTCCAAGTTCATATTGAACAAATTTGATTTTCATTTCAGCGAATAAATCAGCGTTTCTTCGTCAGCAGGGACAGAGCGAAACTGGTAACGGCCCTACTGGTAATTACCCTTGACGCTGTTACAATCATTATTGACTCCCAGTCGTTCACAAGATGCGACAAATCTGTGCTTCGAGATCAAAGAAATTTTGTCTGTTATAAACCAGAAAGTAAAATATACATAAGGTCTATATGACGTGTTAAAGTGGAAATAATAATCGTTATTTCATCAAATAATAGGGGATGAAAACGGACTTAGAAGAAATATAAGCGCGACTGCAAGTTGTACGTTTCAGCTATCACCAGATTCGAAGCAACTCTTCCAGATTTGAATTTTAAGACATAAAAGTATCGCCATTAGAAGTTATTATATTTGGTACTTGTGTGAATGCCTATATTTGCAAATTAATTCTAGACCCCAAAGCCGCAATGACAATTTTAATAATTACGGCAGATATTTTGGTTTCAAAAACAATTAATAAGTATAAAATGCCAATTCTTTTTAATACAAATGTCTAGGTGAACAATTGCTGCTAAAATTTAATAATTATATACACTTATTTACTCCTGTTTTTATAGTAAGACTAGGCAGTTCGATCAGCTAAAATTTGCAGCTGATCTAAAAAAAATTAAGTTGTTAAACGGAGCAAGCAATGACTTGTTAATTAAACGAAGTTATTATCTATTAATCTTCTGAGAGAACGGTTTCTTACTTCAATCAGCATGGCGGATGCTAAACTCCAGAAGAGTGACTTGTTGCGCCTTCTTTGGCGAACGATTTCTGCTGACGTGAAGTCGAAATATTATATTGAATCAATTGCTAAGTCTGCTGCTAGGAAAGTTGGTTCACTGTGTCCTGCAAGACAATTTTTCTCCCTAGATCTTATCTTACATATTTATAAATCTACCATTCGAATATTCTTTGAATATTGCTGACAAATATGGTCTGGTGCTCCTTGTATATATTTTGAGATTCTTGATAAAATCTAAAGAAAAAAATCTACAATGTCATTGGTCTTAACTTGGCATCTCGTCTTCAGTCACTTTCCCACCACCGGAATTTTGCTTCTCTGTACTTTTTCTATAAATACTTCCATGTTAAATGTTATAATTAACTCTCTTCTGTGGTACCTAGACTTTATAAATTTAAGCATATAACTAGATTGGAAGCAAGGTCTCATTTTACAGTCGAAATAGTTCGATGTAACCGTAAGTTCTATGATAACAGTTTCATTTCTCGTACTTTTTTCCCGGATTCTTGCTTCCCAAAGAACTTTGGTCTTCAAAGATTTAAATGCAATGACAAGCGAAAAGCTATGTTACGGCGGCGGAAAAGCGACTTAAACCGGGTAAAGACCAATAACCTTGCAGATTATTCTAAAGATTTTAACAAGAATCTCTAAATATATAGCAGGAGCACCAGAACAGCTGTGATGGTAACATGCAAAGGAAGTACTCTCTATAAATCTGTTTTATCGATTATTCAAAAGCGTACGATTAGGGTACGACGCAAAGAAATCTTTGAACTGCTAGGTAAGCTTGATTGGTTTGAATTCGTTTGGTTTACGGTATATCAACCTCAGTGGGTTATTTAATGCCGACAAGATATTTGTTGCTGGTAACATTTTTTTCCAAATGCTAATATTTTTTTTTTCAAAAAAATGTATTACTGGTAATAATTTTTCTTTACAAAAATGTATTGCTGGTATTAAAACCTATTTTTACACTTTCATAGCTTTGATCCCTGTTTGGGGATCAACTATTTGCCCATAGCTGGGACCCTAACAGGTGCTACCAACACAGTTCAGGGTTGACCTGAGAACACCAGCAATTAAGAGGTGGTTCTACGATCCTCAAAACCTCTTGATGAGAAACCTTACTGTCGAATGTAGTTTATCGTATTACCCAGGAAGCAGATGTAGTTTATCGTCATACCCAGGAAGAGTTAAGCTTGATTTAATGTTATAGAGGAATAAAGTGTCGCTGCCGACACTTGAGTTTGAACATAGATAGCCAGTGAGCAAACACAGGCGATCCCATTATTGAATTAAGTAAACCATGTGACCATAGAGGAAACGCATATATGGGAGGTAACGTGTGTCTAATTGATCGTCATTTTTAGTCTATCCTCTGTTACTATACGGAACGCTATTCTCTACTCTATTCACTATGCTATTTCTCTGTTCAGATCACTATGTGGATTACTTTACATGCGAGTATTATCGAGCAAGTACTATTAGTGCGAGTGTTATTCGAAGGCGTCAGACACCAGTATTGTTCAACGGCGTACTATCGTTGTATCTGCGATTACAAAGTCTCTACTACTACAAGGAGCATTATGAAAGTGACAACTACTGTTCGTTGACACCACAAAACTTATGAAAAGATATTATAATAATAACGAACTTACACTGTGAAAAAACTTACAGAAACTTCTTCAGAAGGTATTAAATAAAAGGAAGAAGAAGAAAAGACGAAATATCAGTCCTACGAAGACAAAATGTGTGCCTATCAGCAAATGGATTCGCTCAAGAACTGCGAATTTGAGGCACCAAAATCAAACAAGTACAAAAATATCATTATCTACGAAATGTTTTAACTGATATTGGAATATGCCATACCGAAACTCGAAGGCATATTGGAATAACGAACGATACCTTCCAAACGCTAAAAAGCAATAAGAGACATAAATTGCATTAGAAACAAAGAAAACATTGCTAAATTGCTATATCAATCCACCTATATAAGCTGGACAATCTCCTGACAAATGAATCAGAAATTTGCGGTAAAAGATATGTGGTTCTACAGAAGAATGCTGAGAATGCCATAGACTGAACATGTGAACAATGGCGAAGTTTTAGGGAAAATTGAAACAAAAATAACACTTCTATTTAGAATGAGAAAGAGTCAATTGAAATTTCTAGGTTAGATAATAGAGAAAACGACTTGGCGAATTTGATACGCACAAGACATACTGAAAGAGAATGAGGACAGAGGATATCACCGAATAAGTAATCTAACGGTCTTGGGTAGATGCTGGCATAACAGGTATTGGGTTGGATAACAAACCAGACAAATGTCACAAAGAGCTACAAAGGACAGGAAGTTGTTTGGAGCCATGATCGCCCACGCCCTGAAGGGACACGGTACATAGAAGAAGACGTAAGAACGCAAAAATGCTATTTAAAAAGTGGGTATAGATTAAATTCTTTCATATTTGATCGAGTCTAGAAGAATCCTCAACAGAATGGAGAAAGCACTGTACGGCCGTTTCGTCCTATTTTGGGACGCATCAGCAGTGCGAGTCGACTACCCAGAATCGAACCACGACAGTTACGATATGACTCAAGCGTCATACTCAATGGACCAACGGGTCTCGGTGGCAAAGAGGTAACAAACTAGACTCGATATAGCGCCGTACAAATTCCGTCGTCTAAGTCATCCAAGTTTATTTAGCCGAACGGACTGTGCCCCCACGAGTCTCGTCTTCCACAACCACTCCATTCATTCTTTATTCTCCTATACACGATATACAAACCTTTCTTTCGATTTTAAGAATACCAAAATGGTTAAATTTAAATCACCGAGAAGAATTAGTCGATTTTTTTTATCACATATCAAATTTTCTGGCTAAGATAATATCTAAAGAAATTAATATCAAAATAAATTAAGGTTAAAGATGGTGATAAAAACATTAATTATAATATTAATTAACAACTATATTTTCCTTCACAGGTAATAAATATCGTAAATTATTATTTAAATGTAAGAAGACTGATTTTTTTTTTTGGATTTATATTTATTAATCATTCGTTCTTAGATGCTTTGAATATTGGTGCCCCCCTCTACTCTGATTCTTCTGCTATGTATTTAAGGATTATTGATGAAATTCAAAGAAGCTGCAATTTTACTTGTCCTCACCTGGCATCTCGTCTTAATTCACTTTCCCACCGTCCTAACGTCGTTTCCCCGTAACTTTTCTATAAATACTTTCATTGTAATTGTTCTGCTGAACTTTCCTCTAAGAAAGATATGTATGAATGTGTTGTTTTGGTGTAAGGAATATTGTTCGTACGATTGGGTCAGTGTTTGCGGCTAGCTAAGTTATAGTTAAGAGAGAAGAAGACCGTCCTTTCCCCAATCCCCTTTTCGGCCATGTGCCACATTTCTGTGTATTTTACAGAATAAATATCACTTTCCTCTATGGTACATATGGTAACTAGTTAGGACTTGGTAGAGACTGAGTTAATATGGTAGCTATAGTAAGAATGATGTGTGTTGTTTTGTTGTAAGGAATACTGCATGGTTGATCTGTAATTGTGGGGGTAGCTAAGTTTAAGATGAAACAGAATTGAAGACCAACCTTTCTCCATTCCCATTTAGGACCTTGGGCCACGTTTTTGTATATTACAAAATAAATATTACTTCCCTCTACGATATCTAGATGTTATGGATTTAAGCACAGTACGAGATTGGTGAAAGGTTTCATAATTTTATAGTTGAAAGGGCCAGATGTAACCGTAAGTTCTATGTTAATAGTTTCTTCTCTCGAACTTCTCGCTTCTGGAACTCTCCTCCGGATTCTTGCTATCCGGTTAAATTTGAGCTTCAAAAATTTAAATGTAGTTTCAATCGTTATTTTCAGTCATTTTTGTTCTTTTATTAATAACGTTTTTTTTTTTCTCCTCATATTCTTAATATATTAGTAGTTTTATTTCTTTGCTTGGTATGAAATGATAATATATATATATATATATATAGAGAGAGAGAGAGGGGGAGAAGGAGAGAGAAAGAGGAGCCACTATGGAGTAATGGATAGCGGTCTGGATTAAGGAATCGGAGAGCCGAGTTCGAAGTCCAGTCTAATCCATTACATTCAATTAGCAGGACAGATTTGGATGACAAATGGTCGAGGAGAAGGACAACTATAAATTCAAAACCAGCGGAGGGTGCTGCATCTGGTATTCGGTTCTTCAGTGTGGTTGCTTTTGCACAAAACCATCACCACTATAATCAAATCATATATGCAAATGTCTGGCTCTCGATTCCTAGGAACTTAATTGCTTGTTGACTGGTTCAGTCTGAAGTCGGACGATCGGCTGACCGACTGAACGGTTGAACTCTCTGCCTTCGGGCGGGGAAGAAACCGAACGAGTCTACGCCGAAGGGCGGGAGTCTCTTTCGGGAGGTAAACGTTTATACGGGTTCAAAGGGCAATTTCTGGGCCGAGCCCACGGGCTGGAGATCCCACGTTAAACCGGCCTTTGTGCCACATGATGCCCTCGTGGAGGGGGGGGACTAAATACTAATTGCTTGAGCCTCATACTTCAGTGAATACGACGGAGAGTCCAAATATATATATATATATATATATATATATATATATATATTATTATTATTATTATTATTATTATTATTATTATTATTAAAGATTTCGGTCTGAGGAGATGAATATATAGAGATATTCACGAAATAAATTGTAACACATATGAATCTTTAACGTTTTCTTTTTGTTTATTATTATTAGTAGTAGTAATATATTATTATTTTATTATTATTTTTTATTATTATTATTATTATTATTTGTAGTTTACATTGAACTCTCTCCTTGGAATTCTCCCTACAATTCACAAATATTTGCATTTTATTCTAACATTTTCCTATGCAGAAATTTCATTGATCGGTTAAACTATTTTCTTTTTTAAATTGCGTTAAATTTAACATTTATTTTAATGAAACACCGTGTTCTTAAATAACAAGGCTTGCATGGCAATGATTTAAATTTCTTGGATTTTTCAGCTTTTCTTACAGAGCAAAACGTTGACAACAGAATAAACTCCATCTTACCCTGTTTGGATACTCGATTTCATTCATTTTTTGAACGTCGATCGCCAGTGAGCAAACACATACAATCCCATTATTGAATTAAATAAATCCCGTGACCATAGAGGAAACGTATATATGGGAAGTCGCGTGAGGTCTAATTGATCGCCATCCCTATTCTGTCCTCTATTACTATTCGGATCGTTATCTCTCCTCTATCATCTATTACTATAAGGACCGCTATTCTCTACTCTATTCACTACACTATTTCCCTATACTGATCACTATTCAGTGGTTACTATTCGAGCGATTATTATCGAGCAAGTACTATTAATGCGAGGGATATTCGAAGACGTCTGACACTAGTATTGTTCAACGGCGTTACTGTAGTTGTATCAGCGAGTACAAAATCTCTACTCATCCTGAGTAAGACGTTAAACTACATTCGCGTCCTGGGTAAGACGATAAACTACGTCCAGCAGCAAGGTCTCTGATCAGGATGTTTTGAGGGGCATGGAACCACCTCTTAATTGCTGGTATTTCCAGGTCTACCCTGACCCTGGGTGGTAACACCTGTTAGGGTCTCAGTAATGGGCAAATACTTAACTATTACCAGTAATCCTTTTTTGAAAAAAATATTACCAGCAATAGAATTTTAAAGAAAAAATATTACTAGAAACAAATATTTGACAGAACAAAATATTACCAGCAATAAAAAATGTTGTCGGCATTAAATAACCCATTATGGTTGATATGCCGTAAAACAAAATAAACCAAACCAATCTAAACCAAAGAATACATATTCTATTCATACGAATCTATCCTAAAAATGTTGTCGGCATTAAATAACCCATTGAGGTTGATATGCCGTAAAACAAAATAAACCAAACTAATCTAAACCAAAGAATACATATTCTATTCATACGAATCTATCCTAAAAATGTTGTCGGCATTAAATAACCCATTGAGGTTGATATGCCGTAAAACAAAATAAACCAAACCAAAGTCTCTACTACAACGAGCATTATGAAAGTGACAACGAGTATTCGTTTGCATCACAGAAGTGGCAACGAAAGTTCGTTGATATCGCCAAACCCCTTATAGTTAAAAGTCTTATTATTCATTATATTCAACACCATTTATATGTTTCTGATAAGCTTCATACATTTTAGTAAATATGATTACCCAGTGTTTAAGAAAGAAAAAAGCATCGGCGTATTGACTTAACTTGTAGCATCAAATCAGTCTTTCCCTCGGGGTTCGATCCTTGGACTTAAGTTGTCGCTTATCTTTAAAGATGTTCCCCATCTCATTAGTTCCCGTTTCGGTATCTACGCGATAGGTACAACTATTGACATTTGTCTAATACGTTCGATGAAGTCAATTTGACAGCTGATCTCAGAAATGAACTTCGATCTTTTGTTAATTGGAACAGGAGTTGGCTTGTTAATTTTAAAGCCGTCAAAAAAAAACTGTTCTCTATTAATCTCCTAAAATAATTTTTTTTTTTTTGCCTTCCTCTCTGGTACTTTGATTCCACGCATTAAAGCGCAGTACTTATCAGTGTGGCTAGACGTCCGTTTGTCTCTAGCTAGGATCGAAACCCGACTGAATTGGTGTCAATCAGAGAATCTATCCGTAAACCGTTAGTATGGGTATATGTATTAATATTAATTGGTAAATGTATATATATTAATAATAATAAACAAGTTAAGCTCATTATATTTTTTAAGCATATCACCCTAAGCAAGGCGGGAGTGTCACTAACACGCAAGGGGTTACCGAGAGTGAGAGCAAGAGTAAAGAGGGTTGTTTAAGGAAAGGATGAAGAAAAGGACAGGTGTCAAGATCAAAGTATCAGAAAATGTCGATTGACATTACATTTGGATATTTGAAGTGTATAGCTACCAGGAAAGCAAGTAAGAAAAAAAGAGTTCCACTGTCGGGAAGTGCGAGATAAGAAGCTGTTTGGGTAGAAGAGGCGTTTACATTTAAGCATTTCGAAAGTATGGGACCGAGATACCAACCTAGTAGCACGCTTAAATTCATGAAGTTTGGGAACCAATGAAAGTAGATCATCAGTGTAGTTGCTATGTTATAAAAAAATTAAAACAATTGACCTCATATTCTCTAATAATCCTACAACCATACAACTAAATCCTCTACAAAATAATACAATGTAGTGTATCAATTTACATGCCCATTTAGAGATTGTATATCTGATACTAATAATAAACCCACCACATATATTGGTTTTGCTACAACCACGCTTTCCCGTAGACTTACCTGTCACTTTTCTGATCTTAGTACTGTTAAACAACATTTCTTAGAAAAACATGAATTTAAGACCTGCTTCTTCTATTCCGCGCGTGGTATCGTTGCATAGCAGTTATCTATGTCAGCATAAAAGAATATCATCTTTGATGGTGAATATCTTTGTTTAAATGTCCGCATAACGACTCTGAAGATGGCTCACGTGAACCGAAAGATTTAGATCAAGAAACAGCTTAATAAATAATATCGAAATGTTGGACAGTTTTTCACCCGAAATTAAAGCAAATATATGGAGTTTAGAATGGCTCATCATCAAACATAATCGACATTCATTTTCTATTATATTTAACAATATATGTTTAAATACATACATACATACACACACACACATATATGTGTGTGCGTGTCTATGTGTGTGTGTATGTATGTATTTATTTAAACATATATTTTTAAATATAACAGACAATGAATGAATATAACGTATTCTGACGCAAACACCCCGTTTTAGAAAGAATCCTTAAATATACGAATTTAACGAAAAAATGCCGAAAAACCTTTTCTCGTTAATAATAAAAAAAAAAATAAAGAACCCAGACGACATGCATTTAACGGCTGTTAGAATTCGTTGAAAAATACACCCCTACCCTCCCTAGACTTAACCTCTTTTTCGAACTTAACTCATAATTGATACAACAATAGTTAATAAAAATGAACACGCTACCGCCCCTGTCTGAATGATTGGATTTCTCTGTATCATTGGAAACAGGAAATTATGAATTTTAATATGCGTTTAAAACTCAGTAAATTTAAAAAATAAGTTATTCCAAAATTCGCTTGAAGATGAAATAGAACTAATGCTTTTAATTTAATTGTATAATTAAATTTTAAGTTTTTAGATTCGATTTTTGAAACATGGTTATTACTGTAGCGAAGAAACCATATTTTAAATCAATTAATTTATAATATATATATATATATATATATATATATATATATATATATATATATATATATAGATATAGAGAGAGAGAGAGAGAGAGAGAGAGAGAGTGGCAATAAATTCACTATACAGTTACTACAACAACAATTAAAATTAATCAACATTCCAGAAATTCATTATTAAATTTTTCTGCTCCTGGTTAATAACTGCAAGCCACCTGCTTCAATGCTTTCTTTTTTTTATTATGAGTCACTGTAGAGTGATTTTATTGCCACCCTGTACTTAAGAGCATGTCGATTTATTTGGGCTCAATTACTAACCGGACCTATGTCAACTTATATGACATAATAATAATTTTCCTCTACAGGAGATATTCAGCATTAATTTACCCAGTTACATTATATACATCCTAACTAATGTCTTTATCGTTGTTGTTACTATACAACGTTTCGACCATTGTATCCTCTGGCCTACTTCAGGTGTTTGTCCACATGGATAACCACAGGGAATTTCGAACTAGAACCTTTATGGTACCTGGAGTGACAGATATCTGAAGAAGCACATAAGGGCATAACGGCCGAAACATTGTGATATTAACAATAACGTTGAAGCTATCAGTTTGCATATAAATAATAAAGATACTTATTTTCTTTCATATTCAATTCTTAGGAGTAAGTAAAATCCACACAATATTATGATATTAACAATAACGATGAAGCTTCATTTGCATATAAATAATCTAGATACTTATTTTCTTTCATATTCAATTCTTAGGAGGCAAAAATAATACAATATTATATTATATGATGAAGCTATATTGCATATAAATAATAAAGATACTTATTTTCTTTCATATTCAATTCTTAGGAGTAAGTAAAATCCACACACAATATTATGATATTAACAATAACGATGAAGCTATCAGTTTGCATATAAATAATCTAGATACTTATTTTCTTTCATATTCAATTCTTAGGAGTAAGTAAAATCCACACACAATATTATGATATTAACAATATCGATGAAGCTATCAGCTTGCATATAAATTTTATTTTTTTTTCAATTTAAAAATCAAACACATCGTCATTTTTTATTTTTTTTTAAATCAAGTCATCTTAAAGCTCTTCTTATGTGATATAAGGAAGATAAATATTTTTCGTTACCAACACTTTTCAGTAATCCTTGGTTTTGTTACTAACTGCTTCGCCCTTTATAAATATACACACTTATTTATCAATTAATAAATACCGCCTAGTATTCTTATCTCTCTTCAAAACTATTAATCGATTTATTGATCTGGTTTTAGGTTTCGCTGTTTCTCTGTTTAGCTATCTCTTTGTCCATCAATCTTCTTTTGCTGTTTACAAAACTGTCTCTGTGTCTCCCAAGTCGACATATCACTGATTTGTCTAACGAAACTTAGAATTCTATTCTTACAGACGTTTTTGTAAAAAGGCGTAAACATAGTTTTATGTAATGGCCCCGTTCTGTGACAGTCTGTTCATTAATTATTTCATTTTTTATCTGAAGATAAACTAAATCCGGCAGCGAGATTTTGAGAAGCGTGGAAGCACCTCTTAATTGCTGTTTTTCCCAGATTCACCCTGATCCGGTTTGCTAGCATCTGTTAGGGCCCCTTCTAGGAGAAAATAATGACCCCCTAATAAAAAACACACCATGAAAGTATAAAAATACATTTTTATATAAAAAAAAAATTAACAACAATTACACACATACTAACGAATTATGGCGACTTTATCCATATCTGTTTAAAATACTATCAAAAAAGCCAACATGATGGAACGTTCAGGACTTTACTCCATATGACATCCTGCAATTTCTTAAATCAAATTTTATTGCGAAATATAACTTCAACAAAACAACGCAAAGCACATATCACCGCCTCTTTTAATCATGTCCACACAAACATATATATGTACAAAAGCTGTGTATCATCTACCATGTATTCAACTGTGAAAGCAAAATAACATATATATTTTTATTCCTTTCAAGCTCCCAAGAAAATTTAATTTCGGCATTAGGGGACCCATAAGGAGTTGATATGCCGTAAAACAGACAGATCAACAATCAATTATTCGTTATCCATTGTTATAATAATTCTGCACCTCTCTCTCTCTCTCTCTCTCTCTGTCTTTATATAATAATAATAATAATAATAGCAATGGAATCTCCCGTCGGTTTCGACGTATGAGGATCTGACAGCTTAGTTGATTCAGTTATGAAATTCTGTGCGATAATATTAAGTGGCACTAAAGATCCGATAGTGATTTACAAAGGAGACCAAATATGGAGCAAGAGTGAGGATTGCGAGATGAGATCCCTGTTAGATTGGCTGGCCATTTAGATCTTGCTCTCGCTTCTTGAAGATAATTCAGACACGCAGATTGGAAACTGCTGAGATACGTGATCTCCATTCTACCTGCTCCAAGGCTAAACACTCAAGGGTGTTATGTGGAATATACATATATATATATATATATATA
>CAHIKZ030001057.1:2260000-2312500 GCA_903632075.3 Acanthosepion pharaonis | reverse complement strand
TATTTTTATTTTTACAAAATTGTGCTCAATGTAAATTTACAGAGCATTGATATTATAAATTAATTGATTTAAAATATGTTTTTTCGCTACACAGTTCTAACCATGTTTCAAAAATGTAAGTTAAAAGCTTCGAATTTAATTTTGTAATTAAATTAAAGACATTAGTTTCATTTCACCCTCAAGTGAATTTTGGAGTAACCTATTTTAAAAAAATTACTGAGTTTTAAAGGCACATTGCCTATATTTTTGAAGCATGTTCCATGAAATCATGTATCATTATTTAATAAAATATGTTTTATATAAGCAAGGATTTGATACTACTGAATATAAATAGTTTTCAAAATATATAGATAGTACATTTTATCAAAAAGAATCCTTATAACTTTGGTTTGCTTCTTGGTAATGGTCTATTATATTAGTAGAACATAAATGCATCTAATTATTGAGAAATTACTTAAATATTTTAAAACATTTCGCTGGCCAGATTAGGTGTTTAACACGCTAGAAAATATCTGTGCGTGTATATGTGTGTGTGCAACGCAATATTTCCTTTGTTGTGCATCTCTTTATTGATTGTCTCGCCCCCACCCTCTCACTTTCACACACACGCAGACACACACACACACACACACACACACACACACACATATATATATATATATATATAAATATATATATATATATATATATATATATATATATATATATATATATATATCCATTCCTTAGTATCGATCATTTTATGATAATATTATTTTTTAATATATAGCCTGTATATATACACAATTCATTCGATATATATTTTTTACACATGTACACCTGTGATTTTCATCCGAGGTGATAACAACCCCTTAGGGGATCTTATGAACTTAGAATGTAGGTAATAAGAAGCGGGGTGTTACAGGGTGCTATAATTGTAACATGAGTTTCTTTATTTAACTCTTTCGATCCTGATTTGAACAAGTCTCTTCATTTAATACACGCAGTCGTTTATCTTTTTGCCTATTTATTGACATTTCTCGTGTATTATGAACATTTATATGAACAAAGCGATATATGCATAGATGGAAGATAAAGTCAGACAGTTTCTATGAGATATATATATATATATATATATATATATATATATATATATATATATATATATATATATAAAGATAAAGTCAGGCAGATTCTATGATATATATATAAACAAGGACTTTATACCATATATAAAATAGCGTTTCGTCCACTCCTTCAATCTTTTAGAAGGTTTGTGAGACTTCCATTTTGTATTCACATGGAACTATTTATCTTTTATTCGTAAATTACTTTACCAATTAATATATTTTAATCGTGTTCCGTAATTTTCTCTTATTACGTCTTTTGTTTTTCTATTTACTTTGTCAATTATCCATATCTTTGTTCTCGTCATTAATTACGCCAATGATTTCATTCCGACGAAGTGTTGGCTGACTGAAAGGATTCCTCAAGGTGAAAAGGCCTTCGTGTAGTTTTAAAACTATATATATATATATATATATATATATATATATATATATATAATAAAAAATGTTAAGCACTTAATATATATATATATTTATACATATTTTAGATATGATACATATATATATTTATACATATTTTAGATATGATTGCATATGTATGTATATTTACATTTTATCATCTATCTATCTATCTATCTATCTATATATATATATATATATATATATATATATATATATATATATATATATATATATATATATATTTGCAGAAGGTCGTCTGGGGGACCATGTGGTACGTAGTGCACGAAGTCTCTGTATTCGGCCCTTCAAAAAGTGTGGATGATCCTGCACAAAACCTTCACCACTATAATCAAATCTCATAAAAACTGTATATATATATATATAACTAATATATATATATATATATATATATATATATATATATATATATATATATACTCATCTGCTTACTATGTATTATGTATTATTTATTTTCCTTCGTTTTCTTTATCTCTCAATCTACACACACACGCACACATACACACACACCCACACACACACACACACACACACACATATATATATATATATATATATATATATATATAATTCAGTATGTCTCTATTCCTATCAATTTAGTACGATTTTTTTCTCATCGTTTTAACTATATCCCTCTGAGAATATTTGTGCAAACGACATCGACAAAGATTTGTTGATAAAAGCTATTGTCAGTTGCCGCCATATTGCAAACGCAGATTCTCACCTCTTGTGAAAGTGATTAACAATTGCAGCAGCAATGTTCACTTCCTGCTTGGCGGAGACTTTCAAAAGAGCTTAAACACATATTTACCAGGAAAGTCAAATAAAAGTCTTTAGAGTCAGACTGCCACTTGCCATTATTTCTGCCTCGTCATATTTGCGTTTCTCCATTCATATATCGTTCCATGTCATAAGTGACGTTTCGTCCTCAATTGCGTGAAATCTGTCTTTGCCGAGAGAGTCGATATGCGCGCAGCATAACGGCTATCGACGCCGAAAGCAAAATCGAGAAGTCGAGTTATTGTCTCAACTTTTACATTCACTATGCACATATATTTTTATTACTTAAAGTTGAGTAATGGATAGTAGCTCGGATTAATGAATCGGAAAGCCGAGTTCGAATTCCAGTTGAATCCATTACATTGCTTGGGGTGAATTGATTAAAAATAATTACAAAGAAAAGATGATAGATAAATAAATATCACCTCCTCAATGTGAATCCATAATTTTAAACTTAGCGCAGACGTCGTAATACTGTACACCGACAAGAACTGTAACCAAAACCATTGTGGTCACACACCATGATTCGATCATACCTTACTTGTTAACCCAGATAATTGATCAACCTACTCGAGTTCCCAATACAGTTCACTTATTAGACCTGTTCCTCAGCCCATGCCTTGATCAATGTTTGGCAGAGATGTTGACTCTGTTGTGTACCTTTTACCATTCCTTGATCTTCGTCAAGGTTGATGCAAAACCATAGATTTCTTCAAATGGGCAATTTCATAGAACAATCTATCGATATAAAACCATATGCTATATATTGCAAAAGTAACTCTCTCAGATCTCTTTTCTAAGTGAATTCACACCGTCACTGAAAACTTTATCCTTCACAAAAATATCAGCAAAAGCTAAACAGCCAACCCTGGTTCGCGCCTAAATGTGTTATGGGCATGTAATTCCTACAGCGACCTCTATCAGAGGGAATGGGCTAAAATAACTTTTCATCTAATTCAAAACTGTGCGTAATCAGCGTAAGAAATCCTGGAAAATGCAAATAGTTAGGTGCAGGTTGTCCAAGTCAATGTAAAAAAAATAATTGGATCATGCAAGTTTTGGGAAATTGCAATAACATTGCTCAATAGGGGAACACTGGGTGTCAATGCTCTGCATTATAAGTGACTCTATAGTTATCTCGCTTTCGTTGGATAAGGCTAAGCTCTGTGCTATGAACTTTACCTCTAACCATAAGTTAAACGACTAACACGATCCCTTACCTGACTTCCCGACAACACTTTGTAATATCTCTAGATCTGATCGCGAGACTAGACTTGTCTAAAAGCCTTGGTTCTACCAAAGTTACAGTCCGGACAAAATCCCTGTTGTTGGTCTCAAGAACCTTGATCCAAAACTGTTTCCAATCCTGGTGATCTCTTTAACCTTAAGAATAAATGTTTCCCACGTCGATGGAACTTGTTTACTACGTGTCCTATGTGCAAGAATCCAGATTAATCTTTGTCTCCGTCACAATATAGACCCATCAGTCTTCTTAGGCTGATTAGCAAACTCTGTGATGCTATCATAAGCAAGTAGGTTGATCACCTCAACAAAACAAATTCCTTAGCGACAAACAGTATAATTTCATCTCTACTAGATTCATTGCTGATGCCCCAACTATAATTACGCATACAATCAGTAAACCCCATGTTAATACTAAATATCACGAGAATGATCGCCCTGGATAGCTCGAAGTCTTTTGACGGTCTACCAAAGGGATTTCTACACAAACTAGCTAGCGATGGAATCTCTGGAAAAGTCCTCTCGGTCATGAAGACTTTCTGTCAGATAGGTCCATATGGCATATGAGATCAACGTTGTCGTCCCTCGAGGCTCCCTCTTCGGTTCTGTCCTATTGTATATTAACGATCCACCCACGAACATTTTCAGATCGTTAGCAAATATATATATATGCAGACGATTCCGCATGCACCTTCAAATATTTTGACGACAAATGCTTGGCAGTTGATCTCTCGTCTGACCTCACTGTCACAGTTCAATGCGAAAAGCCTCGTTGTTATTATTCAATTCCTCCAAAATTAACTAGTAATATTTCATCACCAAACCTACACCAATCCCAGACATGCTCAGAAAGAGGTTCATTGATTCGAACGTTTACTGGATATAAAGGGGTGCCGAGCATGTTCCCAAATCTTAAAATGCCGAATGTCAAAATTTTGAAATTTGAAATCCCGAAATTTGAAATCATGGATTTACAAAACCCTGAAAGGTCAGAATCCCGAAATTAAAAATCATGAAAGGTCAGAATCCTGAAAAATAGTATTTGGGAGAAATAAAAAAAAAATGGAAATATCTTTATTTCTAAACAATTACAAAATAGGGTTTAAATAGTGTTTATATATTTGAAAAATTCGAAATTCTTCAAATTTCAGGATTTTGAAATATAAATATTTCCGCAATGAACTGTGAGAGTTAGGTCACATGAAAGATCAGCCGCCAAGCATTTATTATCAAGAAATTGAAAAAAATATTTTAGAAATACCTGAATTTAAAATCCTGAAAGATCAGAATCCCGACAAATGGTCTTTGGGAGAAGTTGAATTACTCTTTTAAATACTCAAGAACTCGGAAATGGTAAACCGAGTTACCACTATGGACAAAGGAAAAAATGCGTCATTATAATTCTTCCCGCTCCGGGAATCTGGCGTGATCAACAGATAGCAGCAAATCGACCTAGCTAGTCAGATTCTTCCTTCGTAGTATAACACATCAAGCTATATGACGATTCCATGCAGGATACAGGTTCGATTCCTGTCAAAGGACGCATATTTTCTATGAATTTTTTCGGATATTCAGACCGGTAAAATGTTGTTAATACTATTTATTATAAATAGAGCATTTAGTTAAATATCTGTGTGCATATAAATAACGTATAACAATATATTTATTTATTTATATTTATATATATATATATATATATATATATATATATGAAGGAATATAGTTTTAAGTTGTGCTACATTTATGGGATAAAGTGCTCAATATCAGATAGAGCGTATGTAAATATAAAGGGGAACATTGAAGTCACCACTCAGAGGCGATAGGATTTTTCATTTTGATGCAATCGCCAGGTGGTCTGACGATTGCATCCAGCATAAAACAGCCTGTCGCCTGTAAGTGTTGACTTCAATGTTCCCTTTTATATATATATATATATATGTATGTATGTATGTGTGTGTGTGTGTGTGTGTATTCGTATATTTAACTATTTGCTTCCCTTACGAAATAAAAGGGCTTTCAAAAAACCTATCATGACTCCTGTGACTACTATATCAACCCTTCGATGATATCTCCACATCTGTTTACACTTTTCCGATTATGTTTAATTCTAAATGGATACCAATCAAACTCGCATTTTTACCTTTCCTTCTCGCTTGAAACCCTCCATTTTAGGTCATTTTATAGGTTTTATGATTTTTCCTATCTTGACCCATTCTTTTACCCATGTTGACCTGACCCATGCTGACCTGACCCATGCTGACCTGACCGATGTTGACACCTCCCTTCACCATTATTCTTTTCTTTGTCCTTTGTGCGAATTACGACTGTATTTTATGTTTTAGGCATATCAGCAAGGCGCTTTTCCTTATATTAAGATTTGTATTAAGTGTCCATTTCAACCAACGGCCATTTTATTTCCTTTCCATGGCTTTTTATTTAATATTATCACCTTTCTTAAGTATTTGTTTTCTTGGACCTTTTCCAGATCTTTATCTTGTAATTTTATGGTCTTATTCTTATTGTTTTGTTCCTTTATAAACCTACCTTGAGACTTTCTCTATTTTTGTCACTTCGCATTTTTTTTTTTTTTTTTTTTTTGGTAATGTCTCCGGTGATTGCGATATTAGTCAAATGCCATCTGAAAGTCCTGGCTGATTTTAATATTTCCCGTGTATATATTTACTCGCATTCGTCCTCTGTTCATCTTCCAGAAGACCATCTCAAGGGTTGAAGTAAATACTGGAATCATATCTTCTTCCCTTATTCATTCTCCAATCTTTATCCGTGTCTTTCTTTAGGCAAATCATTGTTTTACTGTTTATATTATAAATCTTAATAGAGTTTATGTCATTTTGGTGTGTATGAACAAACCACAATAATAGACAAACACACACATATACAGATATGTATATATAAACAAAGAATTATGTCTACAGATGAAGAAAATAGATTTAAATAGAATGGACGTCATTATTTTTAGCTTGAAGGGACCCTTAGGGTCAATACTTTCTCAAAATTTGATCGTTGACGAACAACAGGAAACAATCAAAGACACATTAGTAAATAACGAATGAGGAGGGAAAATTGGAACACGAGTAAAATGCATATTAACTGTCAATGAATAACTTCGTATTTTGTTTTTAGTCGTTAATCTATTTATAACTAAAATCTATTTTCCAAGTGATTGTGGAAACGGTCTCCTCAAGGTTAAAACAATGACGTCCATTCTGTTTAAATTATATATATATATATATATATATATATATATATATATATATATATATATATATATATATATAATAAATAAACAAAAAAAACGACTTGTACCCACAGAAGAAAATCGATTTAACTAGAATGGACGTCATCTTTTACGCTAGATAACGTGCTCTCTACCTGAAACTGTAGATCAGCATAAACCGCAGGTGGGATCTGTGTGTTTTGGGCGAAGCCAAATGTGCCTGGGAAAGCGTCTGCAATGGGGATTAGCTAAACGCCCTAGTAGACTGACATCGTCGGATTCGAGTGGTTGCGTCATTTACACTATACATTCTCATTCATTCCTGATCTTTTGAACAGAAATAGAGATTTATTTCTTGTTCCCTGTTTAGAGTGGAATTTCCAGTTCGTTCGAATGTCTTCTTATTCTTTTTCAGTAACTCCTTACATCTTATTTATCATTATGTTTGGGGTGAATTGATTATATATATATATATATATATATATATATATATATATATATATATATATATGAAAAAATATAGTTTTAAGGTTTGCTATATTTATGGGATAAAGTGCTCAATATCAAAGTTAGACCGTATGTAAATAAAAATATAAAAGTGAACATTGAAGTCAACACTCAGATGCCACAGCCTGACGATTGCGTCCAACATGCAACAGCCTAGCCTCTGAGTGTTGACTGAATGTTCACTTTATATATATATATATATATATATATATATATATATATATATATATATATATATATATATATATATATTATGTATATTATTATTTTATATACGCAGTACTTACTGGAAAAGTATCAATATCAGTGATAGAACTAACATATTCAATGGTATGCATATGACCCTGGGTTTCACGCTTTTGCGATCATCAAGAACTTGTTTGTCTGTTGATCGGAAAAGCGTGAAACCAAGGCCAGAAACTCATATACATACAACTGAATATATATATATATATATATATATATATTAAAATAATGAAAAAGGACAGTAAGATTTATAATCCGGTGTCCTTAGCAGTTGTTTTTATTTTTTAAAAAACACTGCTTGATACAAACAGTCGAGCCAAATATTATAAACATTTTCTTTTTAAAATATGAATCCATCGCGACACAGAAAATCACCATGTTTCAAAACTGAAACCAAGTTTATAAATTTAATTATAAAAATTACACTTAAAATTCATAGTCATTAAAGTCATTAAAATTCATTGTCTCGTTTCATTGTCAAGCGACTTTAGGAATAATTATTCCTAACTTTGCTAACAATGAATACCATGGTTTAATATTTATGATTAAATTTATAAACCATATTTTTAAAAAAGGAAATAAATATGATATATATATATATATATATATATATATATATATATATATATATATATATATATATAAAATATAAATTCCTATAAAAAATTCCTATAAAAAAATTACTACTATATTACACTATATTATTGAACTATATACTTAGTTCATGACATAAAAACTGAATACACTTGTAAAAATAGAATACGTGGATTTAACACATCACAAGAAATATTTAAATAAAATTCTCACTTAAAAATTTTGAAAATCTTAGCGTTGCGTCTTTGCACGTTCCGATATATTACAACCGTCAATAATAGCAGATATTCAAAAACATCTTTCGGTCGACATACAGGTATATCGTCTCAAGTTTTTGATTTTATAAGGAAAAAAAACACATGCCTGATGATGGATGGAAGACTGTCCGTAAGTACTAGCATTTTTAACATCAAATAAACTGAAAACTACAGACAACAAGTTTTTCTTCAAGGATCAAAACTCGCACTATGGATGAACAGGATTTTAATGCATATATTATGTTTTCTAGCGATGGATGTCGCCAATAATCGCATTGATACTTCTGATTAATTCTATGTGATTATTCTTTTATATATATATATATATATATATATATATATATATATATATATATATATATATATATATATATGGTATAAAATGACAAGAACCAATTGAAAATTAACCCGGCAACCTTCTTCGTTATTTTGTTATGTCATTTTTATTTTCTTCAGTGGAAACGTTCTTTGTGTTTTTGTAGCACCGTTTTACAGCGGTTCGACCCAGCACTCGAGTAGGGACGAAATTCGATCTTCACTGCTCTATGATCAAAGAACACAACGTGGCGCAGAAGCATTAGTTGACTGGTGGCAGTACTGACTAACGTGAAAAGGACCCAGGATCGAATTGGGCCAACCGCGTTATAGGCGTGCAACGGTGGAAACATCGTAAATATGACAACATGAGGAGAAAAGTCCAAATGTAAATAATGTTAATTATTGTCTTGCCCATTCATTTTTACCTGGATTCACACCGAGTCTGCCGATATTGTTTACTGGATAAATGTCCCAGAAACCCCTAAATATTTACTATCGAAAAAATTGATTCCCACAACATAATATAGACTAATATGAAAAAATACAGAAAAAATTGAATTTAATATGCAATTATGCTGTAAATGTTAATATAAAGTTCAGACGTTTCCGGTCTATTTAAGACCATCTTCATGGACATTTCATTTAAACATAATTAATGTTAGAACATAAAATGAAAATGTCCATGAAGATGGTCTTAAATAGACCGAAACGTCCGACGTTGACTTTATATTAACATTAATACAGCATAATTGCATATTAAGATTTTTGTTTATTTTTTCTGTATATTTTTCTTCATACTGTCGGATCTATATCCATATATTTGCTTACATAGACTAATATACAAACACCCCGCAACAAGAGAAAAAACTATAAAGGATTTTTTTAAGCATATCACCCAAAGCAAGGCAGGGGTGCCACTAGTAAGAAAGGGGCTACAGAGAGTTAGAGCAAGAGTAATGAGGAGTGTTGAGGAAAGTTTAAAGGACGAGGACCAAGATCAAGTTATCAGAACATATCAATTGACATTAGATTTGAATATCTGAAGATTATAGCTATCATGGAAGCAAGTAAGAGGAAGGGAGTTCCCATGTCGGGAAGTGCTAGAAGCCAGTGAAATTGAAGTTCTAATTGGAATTTGATCATAAAAGGTATCTTATATAATACATATTATAAATATTTTTATTCATCTCTTACAGAATTTAAATCGTGGTACTAGTTTTCTCCTTTACGTTAGAGATTCCCTCATTTCCTATAAATTCCTGATTGTAAAGAATGAACGGCCGTACGGAATGGCGCGAAATTGTAAATTAAATGGAGACAACATTTACAGTCTTCATCATTTGTCGTTAGAAAAAAATTAAATGGCACGTCTAAGACTAAAGAATTTAGTTAAAACCTTTGCGGAAAGAGCAGAAAACGGGATTAATTGTGACGAGGATTTCCAGCCTTAAGGGCATTAGTTGATGAAGACGGAGCTAAAGTTACTCTGGATACTTGTTAGAACCTGATGGTGACTTATGAAAACCGATTACAGTCTTTGAGAGCTAAGGGAGATTTAGCAACTGATTAGTAATATATATGTCTGAATAATTTCGAACATGCCTTTTGAGATAAAACTGCAAATAATACATCAATGATTTGTTTCCATATTTTTCCTTGATTGTTATTTTCACAGTTCTTTTTTTTATATATCAATAGAATCAAAAAGAAGGCTCTCTTTAAGGAAAATATAGAAGCCTTTATGAATGATTAATAACTTTAATATATATATATATTTATATATATATTAAAGTTATATATATATATATATATATATATATATATATATGTTTGTGTGTGTTTGTGCTTCCCTGTTAGAAGTGTTAATTTTGTTTTAAATTTATCTTCAGCATTTTTGAAAACGACCGCAAAGTTTTTATTTCGATATATAATCTCTTGATTACTGATATGAAAATTACATTCCAAACTCTTTAAATTTACGTTATTTTCTCGGAACATATGGAAATTTATTCATCCCTTTTGCATTTGACATTCGTATGAGTTTCAGCTCGGCCATAATGGAGCCGAAAATGCAAATAATAAAATTTTCTGAGCATGAACAAACGGTAAGATTCTGATTTCAAAAATTAGCAAGTGGACAGTTCAGTTTAAAAAAAATTCAACAGAAAAGTGGCTGGTTTGAACAATCAGCCAGTGATGAATATTTGTAAGAAAATTATTCAGAAATGTCATTTAACATCTCAGAGCCGGGCTCAATTGAATTGAATAATTTGAACCTATTTAAGAATGACTAACAAGAACAAATTCGAAAATTGAGAGGTATTTGAATCGGATCAGATGAAGACATGCATCCTTTCTATTCGGCCGAATATGATCAAATATGAACTGAAAAGAAGATCTTGTATATAGTTAGAACTGTTTCACAAAATGTCTGGATACGGAGTAATGTCAAAACATCAGCTAAAATTTGTCGTATAATTCTTGGTTGTTTTGTTGTTTTTGTTTAGCGGCATATCAGCATCTCTATGGGCTATTTAATGCAGAAAATGAAATATTTTCTATGCAATTTTAAATTATTTTTGTTTTTAGGGATAATAATGGTTTTAATAATACAAGTTTCATAAAATAATCTGCTGAATGCTTTGTTACACATCATCAGTAATGATTCGAATCGGGGTTCATTAGGGATTTCGGGTTTTTCAACATCATATCACCTCTCCACGGTAACTCAGCCAATACTGATCGGGTATCGATTTGTGTACCTTCCTTACTAATTAACACAAAAAAGGAGAACAAGTGGATTCATGCCTTTCCCAAGGGTATTTGCGCGTAAGTGAATATAACGAACCAGAGAGAAATTGGAACCCTGGTCTCTGATTAGTAATTCCAAATCATTATCTTTTACACCACCCGCACATCCAAGCTTACAGCATCTGCTATTCCCAAGCTGTCACCCATCTAGGTATTGACCAAGCTTGACGTTGCTTAAATTCGACGATCGTAAAAGAAATGATGTCCCAGCGTGATGTAGCCGTATCATTTTTGTAATGTGGAAGTGCAACATGAGCAGTTTTGCTATTTACATTATTCGGAAGGTTGTCCTCATCTTTGTTGCCATATTTATTACAACATTTCGGCCGTTGTACACTCCGGCCTTCTTCAGGTGGTTGGAATGTGGAACTGAACCCTTTACTTCGCTTACTGTGGTAGACTTTTCTAGTTCCACCTGCCATATTTTAATGGATGTCAGTTATCAATTATCTCCTGTTAATTCCCCTCTCCAAGTTCTCCACTGCCTTAATCGGGCATTGAACTGACACGATTTGGGTCCTTTCACTGGATCTAACCAACGCTTTTATCCTCAAGGACACATGGAACAGTAGGTAAAGGCGTTAGTTAGATCCAGTGACAGGAACCAAAGCGTGTGAGTTTAATACTCGGTTAAGGCAGTGGAGATCTTGGAGAGGGGAATTAACAGAAGATAATTGATAACTGAGATCCATTAAACATGGCACGTGGAACTAGAACAGTCTACCCCAGTGAGCAGAATAATGGGTTCAGTGAAGAAGGCTGACATTCTAACCAATATGAAGAAGGTCCGAATAATGAGCGTACAACGGCATCTCGAAAACCTTGAATAATAAATATGGCAACAAAGATTGGGACAATAGTCCGAATAATGTAAATAATGTACATAATACCTCATCTCAGAAATATAGAAAGATAATGAACAGTTTTATACACATCGCTTCACACTTTCGTACATCTCTGATATTTCTTGACAGACAAGTATATCAATTAAAGAAGATTCCATTTAATCAACTGGTTCTATGAATCTAAGTTTTGGGTAAAGATGTAAAATCGTCATTCCTTACGCACTATTATAGTTTTATCTTGACTTGGTACTTGAGGATAAATAAATAAAAAAATGTCTGCAAATTAAACGACGTCCTATGTTCACTGAATAAAGAGTCGGCTTTAGACGAAATCATAGAAGTAAATAAGCTGAAACTATTTTATATGTTAATTCCAATTTTTATTTACTGCGGGCTTATATTTTTCATTGTGTGTTTGTTGCTATGAACATTTTCAAAATGCGAAGACTAGATTTACAACTTTCAATACGTGTTTTTACACTTGCGTTCATATATATTGTTTACACGTTTATTTGTATATCGACAAGCAGTAATTCTTTGGTATAATCCAAGCGAGTCCTATTAACACAATATATAATTTTAAATATTAAATATTAAATGTTAAAACTGACTTACAAAAACGCTCATTGTTTATTTTCATTAAACAGAGCAAAGTTTGTCGTACAATTGGAATTAAGATACTATAAGTTAATGACCCTTTTTACGTGCGAATTTTAAAATTTAAAACTGTTATCAGTTTGTAGAAGGGACCTGGTTAGTTGGAGAAGCAAAGAGAGTTAAAAAGAACGACAGAAGGGAAGAGATGACAGAAGAAGGCATAGTTACAGGAAGTAATGTGGGGTATTATATTATGGAGGTAGGAGTGGTCAGAGGTAGAGAAGGGGAACCCGATGAGCTGACTTACATCAAGTTTGATTCAACGGGAATCCACAGAAATTAATGAAAAAACCTAATTTATATAAAATATCAAGCGATAAACTTAGTAGGATGAAAGAGAGATAATACAAAATAATTGGTATGTTAAACTTATCCACATATCAGAACAGTAAAAATTAAAGAAAGTGTTTTAAAGATTTGGAGGGAATTTGAATATACCTGGGTACACATATGCGTATAGAACATTTCTACCCGTAGTTGGCCACTCGTATTTGAGTATACCGGCTACTAGGGCAGATAGACAATCCCTATTTCAGACGCTTGAGTTGGCGCTTTTGTGTTTATTCAACAACCACTGAGTCCACCAGTGGCTTATACTGCAACTATGCTGAGCAGACCTTAGTTACAGTATCTGGGAAAGAGCGTGTCATCTAACGTGATCAGCAATTTGAAAAGAACAGCACGCTCAAACTCTCGGTTCCATCTACCCAATTTCACTCTCAAGGCTTGAGTCAACCCGTGGTATTGTTTTCAGGCAGTTGCCGCACGCTGTGATCGACCCCTCCAGTCCGATATATATATATATATATATATATATATATATATATATATATATATATATATATATATAGTCTTAAGGTGTGCTATATTTATGGAATAAAGTGCTCAATATCAGAGATAGAGCGTGTGTAAATATAAAAAGTGAATATAGAAGTCAACACTTAGAGGCGACAGTCTGTTTCATGCTGTATGCAATCGTCAGGCCACATGTCGCCTCTAAGTGTTGACTTCTATACACTTTTATATATATATATATATATATATATATATATATATATATATATATATATATATATAGACATGTGTTTAGACAACTGTCTTTACTCTTGCTCTCACTCTCTGTAACCCCTTGCGTGCTAGTGGCATTCCCTCCTTGTTTGGTTTGAAATGCTTAAAAAAATATTATTTTTCTGAGTCAAAGTCATTTAGATATGTCTACTGGAACGAACGATTATATTTTTTGCTGTAGACATCAATTACACGAATGTGGATTTGAAGGGGGGTGTTAAACATGTACAGTTATTAAGTTATCGGAATCTTTATGTATATTTTTAAATATCCCCGGACTGGGCTGAAATGTTGTGTTTAATATTCGCTAGTATACCTTCTATTATGACACCCGCACGTGAGGCATATATAACGTATCAAGTAGACAGACAGACCGCAAGAAGGAACAAGCAAGAGTCAGCGTTATAGTTTGAGAAGAAGTTTGATTGTTTTTTTTGTTTGTTTTTTTTTTACGACTTATCATCCCCTTCAAAGTTATATAAAAAGCCAGAAAATACTTTTAGAGTGTACGATTTTTTTTAGGGGGAAATATACTAATGATTTAGCGATACAAGTCTTACTATTTAACACATATACGGCGGAGAAGAGATGTATTCATCCCTTTCCAAAAGTTATTTGCAATTAAATGAATATAACGAACCCAACTAGGATTGAAACTCAGCTCTCCGATTAATAATTGTGAACCCTTATCCATTACATACACCACCGCACATCCAAGCGTACAGCATCTAGTTTCCTAAGCGATTACCCATGTAGATATTGACCAAGGTAGATGCTCGGTGGTCGTACGGGAACCCGTGTTTCACCGTATTATGGTCGTAAGCATGGATGTAACAGTAAGTTTTGAAACAAGTAAGAAAATTTTCTATGCCTAGTCAATACTCTATCGTACGAAGAGGACTACCAAATAGGAAAAAAATAATTGTTAACCACTGCAGCTATTTTTGGAATATAAAAATATTGAATTTACACTTTATTCGCTTTCTTCTTTTCCTTTCCGATTTATTTTCCAAAGAGTTGAATATTTTCACACGACTAAAATTTTTCACCCACTCAACTTTCCACAAGAATATCTTACTTATTATAAAACGCAGATTGTGTGTGTGTGTGTGTGTGTGTGTGTGTGTGTGTGTGTGTGTGTGTGTGTCTGTACGTTTATATATTGGATCGCATTTCCTACATTTTTCAACCGATTTCAAAAAAACATCACAGGACTGCGTAAAATTACCTTGCGGTGGTTCTGACAGCGCTAAAAATTGGAAAAACACAATTGTTTTTGCACGAAATCAACTTGAAAACACGATAAAACACGATTCTGTCGCCAGAATGAAAGGGAGACAACTCATATCGACTTATACTTATTATAAAACCCATGTTGTTTGTGTGTGTGTTTGTGTGTGTGTGTTCGTTTATATATGGGATCGGATTTCCTACATTTTCCAACCGATTTCAACAAAACTTCACTTTTTTTTGGCAGTTAGTGTTTCTTATTGTCTTGCACACTTTTTTCTTTATTTTTACATTCAGAATGCTTTTAAAATTCCATTTACATGACAATTGTTTATAATAAAATTCTATTCAATCGGTAGACTCATAACGATTGAAAACAATGTTTTTGTTCGAGTTATTTGATCAATTCGTAAAAAAAAAAAAATAAAAAATAAAAAAACCTAAATAAGACATGCGTGTCCGTCAACTTTAAACAATAATCTTTGTCAATTTTATTTTTCAGTCTTTATGATGGTCGATACTTGATCTATCTCTTACTGTTACATCCCCGGGCAACGCCGGGCTCTCCTGCTAGTATTTACTATTTGCAAAGTGGAGAAGTTTGACAGAGTAAAACATTTCCAAACAGAATCATCTGACTTTTTTAGTCACTTTCGAAAGTGTTTTCATTTGGCGCCCAGAGACAGAATTAAAAAAAGGCTGCGATTTTCAATTAAGTAGCTACAAAATATTAATGATGTGTCGATACTTTCTAATGTACTTCATGGAATAAGCACAAAAATATAGTAAGAAACGTAATACAAGTGTGTGTCTTTTCACCACATTTATTCAACTTTGCAGCGAGGTGATTCTAAGGAGTCTAGACCTCCTACTAGGATTTATTATTGGTTATTAGCCATACTCAGCTGATCGATCGCCCTGTCGGCTGGGTCTTCAGAATACGCCGGCTTCACCTCTGCAGAGGGGTAAGACACCCTCTCGAAATGAGGGATCCTGGGTAACATGATAAACTACAACAGCAAGGCCTCTTAAATACGCAAGTACATTCGACTGTGCATTCAGTCATCTTCAGGCATGTTTTTGGTATTTAAGAAAGACCTTATACAGCTCATGAAAAAAACAAGCATCATAACATTCATTGAGTGATTAGTAGGTTAATGCACCTCTACAATTTTGTTAGCGAAGGGATTTCGCCATTTTATATCATTTACTTTACACATTTACTTTTGTATGGATGATTCATTGTAATATAAATAGAACTGCACCACATATTTGATATATATATATATGTGTGTGTGTGTGTGTGTGTGTGTGTGTGTGTCAGGTTGCTATTCAACACACTTGGCATACAGTTTTTTCGAATTATTTTAACCCCTCCAAAAAGAATTAATGTCATATAAGAGCTATAAATGAGGCGAAGTTGTGGATAGCTACGATAGTCAAGGTCCTGCGAAATTAACAGCTGATCAGATAACGAGTCAGTACTGTTTCGAGATCAAAGTATCATTACAAAGATGTTGGTGAAGCTCACTCTCCCAACAATACCTGACCTGACCTTAACTGTCGTTTATAGTTTTTCTCATCACGGGGGAGGAATTCCAAATGAAGTCACAGGCTATCAGATCGTTCTTCTTGTAATCATAAATTCCCAGTCAATGTTCATGGAACCAGAAAGGAAACTTTAATTCAGTGACGTGAGATTTGATTTAACCGGCTGGAAATGTCAAACCACTGAGCGATGAAGATGGACTTCAAGGAAAAGTTTATTATTATTATTATTTTCTACATTATCTAATTTGAAAGGAAGCACACGCACACACACACACGCACGCACACACACACACACACACACGCACGCACACACACACACACACACACACACACACGCACGCACACACACACACACACACGCACACACACACACACGCACACACACACACACACACACACACACACGCACACACACGCACGCACACACACACACACCCTTCCTGGTCTGTTTGCTCGCGGTGTCCAAGCGACCCAAGACATAGGATCAGATGGTGTTTTTTTTCCTACAAAAGCACACAGAATTTACACACATTCTCTCGCCTTCTCTCTCTTTCTCTCTCACACATACAAACACACACACACATATATATATATATGTATGTATGTGTGTATGTGTGTGTGTAACTTCCGTCTGCTTTTCTAGGAAAAACACGCACACACACAGACACTGACACAGACACACAAACACACACACAGACACATATATATATATATGTAACTTCCGTCTGCTTTCGTAGGAAAACACATACACACACATATATATGCGGGTGTGCGTGTGTGTGTGAGCACGCAAGTGTGTGTGTGTATGTGTAACTTCCGTCTGCTTTTGTAAGAAAAACACAGATACACACACTAACACACACATATATATTTGTGTGTGTTTAACTTCCGTCTGCTTTGTAGGGAAAAAAAGACACACACACACATATATATATATTTTGTGTGTGTGTTTGTGTAACTTCAGTCTGCTTTTATAGAAAACAGACACACACACATACATATATATATATGTGTGTGTGTGTGTTTGCGCGTGTGTGTGTAAGTTCCGTCTGCTTTTGCAGAAAAAAAGACCGTTTGATCCCGTGTGCCTTGCACCGCGAGCGAAAAGCCCAGAATGGTTTTATTTTCCCTTTTAAAGCACATCTCTGCGGGCAGATACCGCCCATATCTGCTCAGTGTCATATTCGCAATGTAAACAACCCAATATTTGTATTACTTCAAACGTTATTTCTCCTGCCTGCCTATACTTGAAATAGATGCATCGTTTTTTTTCAATTTCTTTACATCACCCTGTGTACTCGAGAAATATATATATATATATATATATATATATATATATATATATATATATATATATGTGTGTGTGTGTGTGTGTGTGTGTGTGTGTGTTTGTTAGTGAGTGTGTATTTAGGAAGCAAATGCTCTTTTAGGCATGTCTAATTGAATAAATTAAAACATTATGCCTGTTTATTTTTTAAAAATAACTTTAATATTCACGAATATTTTTCCGTATATACGCGAATATGAAAGGATTATGATAAAAATAAGCAGATATAATATTTAAGATTTATTCAATCAGACATATATATATATATATATATATATATATATATATATATATATATATATATATATATATATAACTGAGTGTTTAGAGAAGGACAAGGTTCAGGATCAAGGCATCGGAAGATGTCGATTGACATTACATTTGAATACTTGAAGATTATAGCTATCGGGGAAGCAAGTAGGAGGAATGGATTATCACTGTCGGGAAGGGCGACAGAAGAAGCTGTTGGTGTAGAAGAGGCGGTTACATTCGACAGTGAAAGGGTGGGACCGAGATGTCAACCCAGTAGCACGTTTAAATTCATGCAGGGAAATTAGCTCGTCAGATCATTTGCTATGAAAATATTTGTATAAAAGACACAGGGAAGCCACAGACTGTCTGTGAGAAAGTGACGTAGACGAAATGCCAGATCAGGACCTATCAGATTGTATATCCGTCTCTGGACTTTGTCCAGTAGAAGAGGCGGTTACATCCGTTTTGACAGCTTAAATTCATGCAGTTAGGGTAGCAGTGAAATAGATCGTCAGAGCAATTGCCATGAAAACATTTGTGGAAAAGACACAGAGAAGCCACTGCACGTCTGTGAGAATGTAACTGTAGACGACATGCCAGATCAGAACGTGTCACGTTGCATATCCGTCTCTTGATTTGGTCGAGGACTTTAAGTCGAACAGCGGGGGTACCAGACCATATATGGCAGCAGTATTCCATGCAAGGACGAATGGTTGATTTGTAGATTTGAAGGATGCACTCAGGCGAGAAAAACCTTCTGGCACGACACAGAGAACCAACTTTCCTTGCGTTAGATGAAGCTATTAATTCAATTGAATGTATTATTATAAATATAGTAATGAGACACTTTGTCCGCTTTAGCCATATCAATGCGTCTGGGGGACAACTGTGATCCTCAGGACGTGTTGAATACATCTGTGGGACCGCATATGTCCCAGAAGACTCGAAAGGGTTAAAAAAAAAAACATTGCGGATTAATACTTTGACATAAGATTTATCTGGTGTGTCTGTTTTTTTTATCTTTTTACAAAATTTATTTTAAGTTGGTATCCACTCAGTTGCAATATCATACCTTATTAAAAACTTTCATTAAAAAGTTTTTCTTTTGTTTTGCCTAAGAAAAATATTCTAATAATAATGTTCACTATAATTTGAATCTGTTTAATTTGTTCATTACAAACTTTAACAAGCTGGAGAAATTTTCCTCACAAACTTAAAGCAATAACAGACAAAATGTTGTGGAGAGCCACAATCTCCCATCTTTGAAAAAGGACATGGTTCAAAGAAGATGAAGAATAATTGCTTGGACATGTTTCATCAAAGGGGCGAACGTACATTTTTTTGTGAAATGAGAAAAAGAAATGTAAAACAGAGAGAGAGGCGGAGAAAGAGGGAGCGAGTGAGAGAGAGACCTTGAGGACACGTGGCACAGTAGATAAAGACGTTAGTTAGAGCCACTGACAGGAGCCAAAGAGTGTGAGTTCAATATCCGATTAAGGCAGTGGAGAACTTTCTGAGGGAAATTAACAGGGGGTAACTTATAACTGACATCCATCAAACATGGCACGTGGAACTAGAACAGTCTACCCCAGTGAGCGGAATAAATGGTTCAGTTCGACATTCCAACCACCTGAAGAAGACCGGAGCGTACAACGGCCGAAACGTTGTAATAAATATGGTGACAAAGATGAGGACAATAGTCCGAATAATCTAAATAATGTACGTAATACCTCATCTCAGAAATATATATATATATATATATATATATATATATATATATATATATATATATATATATATATATATATCATGCAATCATTTTTATGCTGTGGACAAGTAACAGAATTGATTTGATTTCACACAGGAGCCAAAGGACGATGTTTGAATACTAATTTCTAAAAAAAGACTTACGTGTCTGGAGGACTAATCCTATACAATATTCATATCTTAAATAACATTAGATACGATTTTTTTTTTTTTTTGGGGGGGATTTTTTGCCTGCACCAATGGCAATAATACAAGGCGAGATACTCATTTTTAAGGCGGGTAAATTTTTACCATTTGTAATATTTGAGCAACACCGGATAAAGCTTAAGGCAATTCTTCCGTCCTCCTAATCACCTCTTAATTGCTGTTGTTCCCGGGTCCACTCTTATCCGGGGTGGCAGCACCTGTTAGGTTCCACGCTCTCGGCAAATAGTGAACCCCAAACAAAAATAAAACATTATTAAAGTATAAAAATACATTTCTATTTTTTATTAAAAAATTTCCAAAAATACATATTTATAGCAAATTACCAAAAACACATTTTTAAAGTCAAATGACTAGCAATACAATTTATATTAGAATTACGAACAATACATTTTATAGCAAAATGACCAACAATACATTTTACCCGTAGTTGAAGGCATAGAAATGCGCTGAAAATATATTTAGTTAAAACCATAAAGGTTGATATGCAGTCAAGCAAAATCAAGCTACCCACCAACCAATCATCTACCATGTATTGAAATGTAAAAACAGAATAACATATATGAACTATTTATTGATTCAAATCCCCCAAGAAAATTAAATTTCGGCAATACATGACTCATAAGGAGTTGATATGCCGTTAAAAGGCAAATCACGTTCAATAAGATGCAATACTCCGGCTTATATCATGAATGACTTCTAAAACTAATTTCATACAAGGAGCATACATTTCACACTAATGTTATCTATATGACATTGTTACCAAAATGACTACTTTTAGTTATTTGGTTAACATACAGTGTGTCTAAAACTTACTCTCCTTAAATGACAACAAATGCAGTTTTTATTGACTTGCAGACAAGATTAATGGTTAAGATTAAGAAATATAAATGTTTATTGACTTACAAAAATTACCGACTTCAATTAATTATTAAATGAAATTGAATCCATGTTTATAAATATCCAAACTGACAAACACTACTTTACAAATATAGACAAGTGAGTACATTTCTTGGAACAGCCTGTATTTCGTTGTAAAATTTATAAACGTGTTTCCATATCATAAGAGTGACATGTAGACTAAGATAATTCATATATCTTCTACAAAATACTATGTTATTTATTATTCATACATCTTATATAAAAATACGGTTATTTACATGCAGATGATAGTTCGCATCTTTATTGTTGCTATTACAACGTTTCGGCCGTTGTACTCGCTGGCATTCATCAGGTGCATCAACACAAATTCTATTATTATTAAAAATAAATATATTCATAAAGAATTTATGAAAATAAAACAAAATAATAAATAATAATTACATTAAAAAAGCAAATAAATAAATATAAATAAATAAGAAAGGAAAATTCAACAACAATAATAGCAACATTTACTCAATTTCGCTTATTAGGAATTAAATTACAGTTAGCTCTAAGACTATTTTAGGGAGTTCTTAAATTTAAACATTTTGAAAACTTAACGATATTTTCCATTTTGTTCATTACTACATGCTGCAAAATGCAATCTATAATTTACCTTGATAATGTCTATCAGCGAACGAAACGCGTCCGTATAGTATTTTTATATTATATATATATATATATATATATATATATATATATATATATATATATATATATATAACATATAATTATATAAACGTACATATATATATATATATATATATATATATATATATATATATATATATATATATATATATATATATATATATATATATATATATAAAATACAAAAGGTAAATTTATCTTAGCCGATGCGTTACATACGCTGACGGAGTTTATCATTTGCTTTTGATACAGTTTCTTAGACGACGAAACGTTTTTTGTCTTATATATATATATATATATATATATATATATATATATATATATATATATATATATATATAGTCGACTCTCCAGTCGAGATTCGACGTATGAGGGTGAAGCAGATCAGTTTCCAGGAAACTGACAGCTCGACACCGGCACATGAGATTTGATTATAGTGGTGAAAGCCCCGTGCAGGACCATCCACACGTTTTGAAGGGACGAATACAGAGACCTGAGGCACCGAATGCCACAAGGTTCCCAAACGACCCTCCGCAGGTTTTGAATTCAGAGTTGTCCTTCTCCTAGACCAGTTGCCATCCGAGAACCCAGTAAACGTAAACCTGTTTAACAAGTGTAATATTGATGGAATCGAGACTTTTCTCATACAGTCTCAGTTACGATGGACTGATCATGTCTTGAGAATGACAAGATCCTAATGTACAGCCAGTTAGATCAGGGCTACAGGAATGTAGGACGCCTATGGCTAAGGTACAAAGACAAGCTGAAAAGCAAATTGTCAGCTGTGGATATGCCACATAACACCCTTAAGCGCTTAGCTTTGGAGCGGGTAGAATGGAGATCAACGTCTTTTAGTGGACTCGGCGGTTTTCAGTCAGCTTGGCTGAATCGTCTTCAAGAAGCGAGATCGAAAAGGTCATCCAATCTAACAGTGAACTCATCCTACAAACCTTATTCTTGCTCCAGATGCAGCCTCCTTTGTAAATCACTAGCGGGTCTTAAGTGCCACTTAAGATTGACGCACAAAATTTCATAACTGAATCAATTAAGTTGTCAGATCCTCATTTGTTGAAACCGACGAAAAAGTCCATTCTATATATATATATATATATATATATATATAAATATATATATATTTTCTTGGCGTCTTATATATATATATATATATATATATATATATATATATATATATATATCGTTTGCCTGATAACGGAACTGTCCGGGGTTCAATTCTCGTTAAGTGGGTGCGCACTGCTGAGGAGTCCCAAATATAGGACGAAGCGGCCGTCCAGTGCTTTCTGCATTCTGTTGAGGTTTCTTCTAGACTTGATGAATTACTTAATTATAATTATCTCAAATCCTCCTAATAATTTCTATCACTTGTATATCCTTGCTTGAACCGGCTTTTTAAAATTTCTTCTAGACTCGTTGAATTACTTAATTAAATATGTATATATATGTACGACTTCCGTTTAATTAATAAAGATCTTCTGATACATTAGAGAGAAAAAATATATTTGTTCATCAGCGGTTTGTAATATTGAAAGTAATATTATTATAAATACGGCAACAAACGTTTTTTGCTTGCGTCATCGGTGCTTACCGTTTAAGCGCCTAATCTTCTGGTTTTATTTCTCTGATTGCTTCAAGACTGTCTGACCTTTTAGAATCATGCCTAGCTGATTTTATAAGTGCGAAAATGGCCCAAAGTACTGTCTGCAGGTAAATTCACTTCACAGAAAAATAATACACATATACATATATATACATGCACACACACACACATATGCATGCATACACACACATACATTGATCTGGGAATTTAACTTATATATATATATATATATATATATATATATATATATATATATATATATATATATATATATATATATATATATACTTTATAGTCTAAGAATTTATACCTAGATTAAAATGTAAATCTAAAGAATTATTGTTAACAAATTCCTAAGTGACGTTATTCTGAGTTCTGGTATTTTTCTCTTACACATGCTTTTTTTCTTCGATCATTCCTGCAATAAATATGCACCGCGCAAAATACGAATCGCTAATATCCTGGATCTCGATATCCGCGGATTGCCTTAATTATTTACTCGTTCCCCATTATTATAGTAAGTGTTACACAACATATGTACAAAGAAGAATCTGCAATATTATTGGTCATGACTTGGCATTTCGGTTTCAGTCACTTTACCATTGCCGTAACGGAACTTCCCTGTACCGTATCTCTAACCATTTTCATGGTAATTGTTCTGATGAACTTTCCTCTATGGTACCTAGACTTTATGAATTTAAGTGCAGTACTAGAGTGGCAGCTAGGTCTCATCATTTTACAATTGAAAAGGCTAGATGTAACCGTAAGTTCTATGCTAGCTGTTTCTCTCGTTTGAGGAAATTAATTTCCGGCTCCCTGCTTTCTAACCAACTTTTAATGATAACTTCTTGATTTCTCTTTTTCTGTTGTTATCTTTTTCTTATTCTTTCACACTCGGTAACCACTTGTATCTTAGAGGCACTATTGCCTTGCTTGGGGACAAATGATTATATATATATATATATATATATATATATATATATATATATATATATATATATATTTGGGAAATTGTATGACAAAGTGGAAAAAGTTTACTTGGGACGTATTTCGTCTTTTTATGTTGGTAGGAGTACACATGCGCACGATAGACGAGTGCTGGGAATTTGCGAATGTTTTATCTAGCCGAATTCATTTACAGTCATTTTTTCTCTTCATCACTTATCTAAGTAGATATTCCACACTGGATTATTAGAAGATCTACCAGAAACAGTGAAATGTTGTAAGAGACATGGCCCAAATTTACTGTAGATGACCTTGCGATTAAGGCACTCTCTAGATATTTACGTTGTAATGAATTATTTCCCCCTTTGATCAGAGTAGCATTTTTTATGTCAAAGTTGTGGTCAGTATTTTTACGGTGGGCAACCAATGCATTTGATTTACAAAATAATACCTCAAATGCGTTGTTTTTTTTTTTACATTTTTAATTCCGACATGAACTCAGTCTATAACGGGGTTGAACAAGACTGACAAATTTTATCTTTTTGTCGGTCATGATAAGCTTATTCCCCATATGAGGTGATTTAGGATTTTATTGTCTATTAATTTGTCGCTTTATAAAAATACAGTGTAACCCGGATATAAGAAACCCGAATATAGGAGAAACCCGGATATAAGAGAGATTTTCTCTGGTCCCAAATTAGAGCCTGTGTTAATGTATATAAATTAGACCAAACCCGGTTATAAGAGAAACTCGGATATAAGAGACTTCTTCCCCGGTCCCGACAACTCTCTTATATCCGGGTTATTGAACTCTTTTTGTGGATCCTTTTTAATATTTCATATTACTAGAATCCACTTCGATTATATATCAACGGATTTATTACCTTTACTATATATATATATATATATATATATATATATATATATATATATATATATATATATATATACTTAATAGAGAAATCCAAAATTACCACATGAGAATAGACTATTTTTACTAGCGTCAATACGCTAACATTTTTTCGACTAAAAGGGTGAAGTAATACAGTGTTAAATATATATATATATATATATATATATATATATATATATATATATATATATATATATATATATATGTATGTATTGTGTATTTAGGCAGCAATCCTTCAGAGGTAAGAGAAAGCAAGAGAGAGGAGAATAGGGAAGGAGGGGAAGAAGAAAAGTGACGGATGGTCAAGTTCATTTAAAAAGTGAAATAGAGAGAGAGTTACGAAAGGAAAGGTAAGAAGGAAGAGATGAATGGCTAGTAGTAAGCCTAAAAAGACTGAGCCGGCCAAGAAATGTTTCCTTAAAGTGGAGAACTTTGTACATCAGTTTATAAAGCAAATTCACCTATATGGCTCGTTATTTTAGGCGGGACAAATCAACCCAATTACAAATTGGTCTAATAAAGGATCCTTAATAGAAATAATAAATAAAAATTACAACAATGATAATAATGTCAAACATAAGTGAAGGGGATTTTAATTTCACATAAATAATAAAAGTAAAATTAGAAAAGTAAAAAAAAAAAATTAATATAAATTTTTATATATATATATATATATATATATATATATATATATACATAATAGAGAAATCCAAAATTACCACATGAGAATAGACTATATTGAAAATATGAAAATATAAACATATATATATATATATATATATATATATACAAATATTATATATATATATATATATATATACAAATATTATATATATATATATATATATGTGTGTGTGTGTGTGTGTGTGTGTATATATATATATATATATATATATATATATATATATATATATATGTGAAAAATATATAGAAAATAGGAAAGAACTCGTTAGGTAAATAATCCAAATTTCTTTAGTATTTATGTTATTATTTTTTAAAAATAGTGCTCGATACAAAAGTAGAGCATAAATATAATTATTTATTTAAAAATATGATTCCAACACGCTACATTATTTGAATTAAATTGAATTAACGTACTAAGTTCTGTTCCGTCTTCAAGCGAAATTTGTTCTTCTTTTTTGGGGGGAATAACTTATTTCTAAAATTTACGCGTTTTATAAGCATATTCATTTTCGAAATCTAAATTACTATGGTAACGGCTAGAGCAATTGTTTAAAGAAAAAATATAAAATATATATATATATATATATATATATATTTTGTATGTGTGCGTATACACCACTTTCGTTCCTATCAACATCACCACTTATTAATTGTTGGCCCAATCAGTAGAAATCAGTGTTTAATTTTAATTAACATAAAACTTTTTTAAGAAATATATTGTCAAAGAAATCAAATATAAATAGGCAATAAAAGAAAAAAGGCATAACATATCAGCAAGCGACTTTAGTGTGGAGAGTGTGCGAGCGATTATAAGTTTGGGCAAATTGAATCATTGAACCTTGCAAACATCAATACACATGACCGATTTCCATGCAAATGATCGTACCATTTGGCCGATGATGTTTCACGAAGGTAAGGCTGCTTTCAAAAGTCCTCGGATAGCAAACAAAAAGCTGAAAAGAAGCATCCGAAAAGATCATAATGTGGAACTTCCAGACCATATAGATAGCAGGCATGACCTCTCCTATGTATTTTTGTGGTAGGTTTTGCCTGAGAAAAGCAGAAATTGAATTAGATTGCCAAGTGATCGTCCCAGAGTAACGATCGATGAGGAAATCATATTAAATACAGACAAGTCATGTCATAAGTGTCGAAATCTTTGCGAGTGGTGGATTGAAACAAAAACATTCACAAAAATAAATCTAATGGCAATAAAATATACCTATGTCATGTCTGCCAAAATTGTATCAGTGCTTTTAAATTTTGTCTGGTTTAAAGAGCTATATTCGTTCAAGGAAAAACTGAGTTTTACAAGGGTTCTTTGTGATGATCATTCACATCGTGATGGCAGCCATTATAATCATCATCATCATCATCATCATCATCATGTCGAGAATTCTAATCAGACTCTCCTGACACGTTCCTTCCAAACATCCCTGTCAGACATCGCTGTCGGCAAGTCCTTCAGGTGGCCTCCGGGGTCATTTAAAAGTCAATGTAGGGGTGATGAGGTCTTCCAACCGATCTTTTACATAGGAGGGTGTCACTCACAACTTCTGACTTGCTTCTCCAGGAGTGACCAGCTAGCCGAAGATGCGCGCGCGCGCTCTCTCTCTCTCTCTCTCTCTCTCTCTCTCTCTCTCTCTCTCTCTCTCTCTCTCTCTCTCTCTCTCTCTCTCAGCGAAATATAGATAGAAGGAAAGTGTCCATACAGGCGTTTCTTTGTTGGACGTTTCTTCCAGCTGATGTCCAATGCAACTTGTAACATCCTTGTGTATGTTCCGTCAAGTGATGCTTCTTGGTGTTTCATCAGTGTCCATTTTGCTGAGCCGTAGAGCAAAAACAAAACTGCCCTCTATTAATCACCACAGAGATCCTTCCCCTGCCCTCCATTAGAATGTCTGACGCTCAACTTCTCGAGAGCACCTCTCTGCAACTGCTCGGTCTCACGTTGACGGCTGACCTGAGATGGAACAAATACATTGAGTCAATTGCTTCGTCCACCGTAAGGTAATTTGGCTCCTTCTGCCGCGCCAGGAAATTTTTCTTCCCGGAATCGATCCTCCAGATCTATAAATCAACAATTCGCCCTTGCATGGAGTCTTGCTGTCATATATGGTCTGGAGCCCCTTCTGTTTGTCTCGGGTTTCTTGATAGGCTCCAGAGGCGGATATGCAATATAATTGGCCCTGTTCTGGCATCTCGTCTACAGTCACTCTCTCACAGACCCGCCGTCACTTCTCTCTGTCTTTTTTACAAATACTTTCATGGCAATTCCTCCGAGGAGCTGCATTCGCTGGTTCCCAGACTTCATGAGTTCAAACGCCCGACGAGGCTGACATCCCACTCTCACCCTTTTACTGTCGAAACTCCTAAATGTAGCCGTCTCTTCTACTTCAATAGCTTCATGTCTCGCACCTGTCGCCTGTGGAACTCCCTTCCCTATTCCAGTTTCCCTGAGAGCTATAATCTCCAGCTATTCAAATGTAATGTCAATCGATATCTCTAGTTGCCTTGATCTATCCACTACCCTTCTCCTCGTCCTTCCCTCTATCACTGCTATCTGATCTTGCTCCAAATTTTCTGTAACCCCTTGCGTCCTAGTGGCTTCCCGCCTTGCTTGGGGTGAAACGCTTAAAAAAATAAAGAGAGAGAGATTCTACCGTGACCTTAAAGAAGATTATTAGATTATTAGAGAGGAAGGATTCCCAAGTGGTTCTCAGACCATCAAAGACACCTCGGGCCTTGTCTTTGCGGATTTTGATGTCGCTCTCTCTGTTGACTGGATGCTGCTGCCGAGATAAACAAATTCCTGGACATATTTGATGTTGCTTCCGTTTTTCAACTAAATTTCTCCTTCCTGCTTGTAGCTGATAAATTCTGTTTTACCAACATTTATGTAGAGATCAATCTCGCTGGCCGCTTCTTCGATGAGACGGAAGGTTCATTGCACCAGTTAGCGGAGAACCGGAATACATCTACAGTTGCGACGTGCATAGGTGTCATTAACCATCAGAAGATTCTAATGACAGTTCTGAAAAATTTAAGCCATCATAATATGATAAAAATATCAAATCAATAACTTCATATAACCATAAAATTATTAAAGACATCGTTATAAGATCACGAGGAGAAAATCAAAAAATAATAATAAAATGCACAATTAATACAAAATATTTTTGTTACTTCATAGACCGTAACTTCTGTTCTTTTCTTGTACTTCTTACCTGTGGAACTCGTTACCGATATCTTACTCCCTTGATAACTTCAATCATTCAAAAATGTAAATCTCCATCTCTAGCCTCCTTGAACCCTGTTCGCTTTTGTCTTTTCCTCAGTCCTCCCAATTCTCAGTCTTTTCATCTTCTTTCGCTTTCACTCTCTATGATCTATTGCGTCTTAGTGGCATTATCACCTTCCTTGAGGTGAAACGCGTAATTCCCAGCGTACTTTAAATATATATTTTTAATGAGTTGTGCCTCTTGTGTTATTTTTAGACTCTTGATACTTACCCTCGGTTAGGCATATATATATATATATATATATATATATATATATATATATACTTATTATAAAACCCAGGTTGTGTGTGCGTGTGTGTCTGTACGTTTATATATTGCATCGGATTTCCTACATTTTTCAACCGATTTCAACAAAACTTCACAAGACTACGTAAAATTACCTTGCGGTGGTTCTGACAGCGCCAAAATTTGGAAAAACACAATTGATTTTACACAAAATCAATTTGAAAACACGATTACGAGGAATCGCGAGAATGAAAGGGGGACAACTCAAATCGCGTCATACTTATTATAAAACCCAGGTTGTGTGTGTGTGTGTGTGTGTGTGTGTGTGTGTGTGTGTGTGTGTGTGTGTGTGTGTGTGTGTGTGTGTGTGTGTGCGTGCGCGCGCTTTTATATATGGGATCGGATTTCCTACATTTTTCAACCGATTTCAACAAAACTTCACTTTTTTTGGCAGGTAGTGTTTCTTATTGTCTTGCACACTTTTTTTTTTTTTTTTACATTCAGAATGCTTTTAAAATTCCATTTACAAGACAATTGTTTATAATAAAATTCTATTCAATCGGTAGACTCATAACGATTGAAAACAATGTTTTTGTTTGAGTTTGGGTTTGACCAATTCGTAAAAAAATATAAATAAATAAAACTAATTAAGACATGCGTGTCCGTCAACTTTAAACAATAATCTTTGTCAATTTTATTTTTCAGTCTTTATGATAGTCGATATCGGATCTATCTCTTACTGTTACATCCCCGGGCAACGCCGGGCTCTACTGCTAGTATATATATATAATAGACACAATGAACTATTTTTTAAATGCCGACATAAGAACAACCTAAACCTAACAAAATACATTGAGAAATAACTATATAGGAAGAATAATATTGAATGACTTTGTTCTTTTTGCTTTTGGAAATGTTGCTGTGCACACATGAACGCGAACACATGGCTGTATGTATATAACTATGGTATTGTATTTGAACACTGATACGTCTTTAATATGTACATGTATATGTTTTTATATGGAAAGAGAGGCATGCAGGTCCTCCCTTTATTTTTTTTATGTGAGTGTGGGTGTGTATAATTAGATGGGTACTTGTATGTCTTGCCATAGATATGGGGTGGCGGGTAATATATGTATATCTACCTATAATTATAGGATTTTGTGTATTCGTATATATAATATTGGAGAATATAGATATAATAATGTAATTACGTATGGATATTGATATGTTCTTTGAATGCATGCATATGTGGGTGTATGTGTGTATATGTATATATATGTGTGTGTGTGTATGTGTGTATATGTGTATATGTATATGTGTGTGTACGTGTAATGTGCGTATGTATAGATTTGCATGTATATGTATTTGTATGTGTGTGTATATATGTATATATATATATATACATATAATTATATATGTGTGTATATATGTAAGTATATATGTGTGTGTGTGGATATGTATATATGTGTGTATGTGTTTTTCTACAGGTGTATATGTGTACGTATGGGTATATACATATAGTTTTGTGTGTATGTGTGTGTATGTGTATATATGGAGTTATATGTATATCGGGATATGTATATATGTGGATATAGATGGGTGTTCGGATGTGTGTGGAGATGTGTTTGTGTATGGATATATGGAATATTATAAAAGAAGGACCTAATTGTCTGTTAGTAATGTTTTATCGAAATTCCTCCTCTAATATTCTCCAAATGGAAATAAGTTTAAATAATACGGAGGTAAATTTTAAATTGATAATTTAATTTAAATTGAAATATATTACACTTTAATAATCATTATTGTGATAAAATTATTTAAATTGGAATATCTAAAAACAGTCACGGGTTTAATGTATGAACAAAGGTCAGACGGATAGATGTCGACTTAATAATCAACAAGAAAAAAGTTTAAGCAAATAAAAAAGATTACTAGATGTAAAAGGAATTTATTCTTTCAATATACTTTCTATGAATTTTTTCCAATCGACTTTCATAGAAAAGACCCAAAACTCCAACAAACATCAAATTCAATTCTTCGTAGATTTTGTAGACATTTAGATTTATATCAAACTTTAACCCCCAAATATACCCTTTAAAGTAATGCGAAATAACAACGTCTAAAAAATTGAGTGAAACCTTCTCTTATGATTTATTTTATTGTATCTTTTTCCTAATATGTGGGTTTCTTCTTCACCCCATATCCATCTATATCTAGAGATAACATACGTTAAGTTAAGCGATGTCTGGCCCACACAAAGGGAGCTTAAGGATAAAGAATTGAAATGGTACATCTAACTGACCCATATCTTCTCTCCCCCCTCACTTCCTCACTTCGTTAATTTATATATGCTTAATACGGCCCGTCAAAAATGTGTAAATTTCTTTTCATTTTTCATTTCAACCTTTGGAAGTAAAGTCTGATGATCCAGAGCCCTTTAAAAGGGCTGTGGTGAAATAATTTATTACATGGGACCTTAAAGTGGTCTGTTTTTATTCAAATATATATCACTAGTATACAAGGGGCTACAGAGAGTGAAACTAAAGAAAAAGACTAGATATAGGGGTGGGGGATTGATGAAAGGATAAAAAGAAGAACGGAGAAAGATAAAATGAAGAACAAGGATCAAGGCATCAGAAGATGTCGATTGACATTACATTTAAATTTTTGAAGATTATATTTATCAGGGAAGCACGTAACAGAAAGAGAGTTCCACTTTTAGGAAGTGCGAAAGAAGAAGCTTTTGAAGTAGAAGAGGCGGTTACATTTAACTGTTTCAACAGTAAATGGTCGGGACCGAAATGCCAACCTAGTAGCACGCTTAAATTCATGCATTCTGGTCACCAATGAAAATAACTCGTCAGAGCAGATGCCATTAAAATATTTATAGAAAAGACAGAGATAAATCACATTACGTCGGTGAGAAAGTAACTGGTGTCGAGACCCCATTTTATCTTGTGAATCTCTCTTCCTGCTTTTTCTGCTTTAAATTTAATCTTCTGAAATATTTAAATGCAATGCCATTTATTATCGACTGACCTCTTCTTTTATTGTTCTTGACCATTAATAATATTTCTAATATTCATATATTCTCTCAAACTCTTTATTGACTTGCTTGGGATGAAATAACTAAAAGAAAACATTTAAAAAAAAGCTTACCGACGCGTGGTCATGTAAATGCGGTGTGCCTTCAACAAAACTTCTTCTTCCAATAAATCTGTTTGCCAAAGTCTCATCAAAGTAGCCCTTTATATCACAATGGAAATACACGAGTGGCCCTATCTTACACGAAATACAACTCCCCCATATTCAAACTCCTCTTCAATCTATACCAGGTGAAACAATCACAGTAATTTCAAATAAACGGGACCAGTCACCGTTATACGGTCAAAAATAAAGATCAAATTACTCCTTTTGAGGATAAGTCTCACTACATTGTAATTCCTGATAAAATTAAAACGATCTACAACAATGATCTACGAATTTTCAGGTTTCCAATTGGTCCAATTGGGCTTGTTAATTGAGCCAGTTAATTTAAACACGAGATTTGATGAAAAGTATCTATAATAACGGAGCTAAAATACGCAGAATTAAGCCGCTTGACACAGATTGACCTTGAACTCTGTCCCGCATACACATTAAGTTATAACTCTATCACCCATTCCGTTCTTCAGAGCAGTGCTTGCAAGGAAGTGTTTGGAAGGAAAGTGTGTAGCGTGTGGCCGTTTCACCAAACCACACCCCTGAGGTCCCATCAGTGACCTTGCTTTGTGCAGCTATTTTTTGGCCAAGTACTGTGTCTTTTTCTACTTTCCTAAAATCAAATCCCACTTGAACCACATTTCCATTCCTCGAGAAAATGAAAGAGAATACGTTCAGGCAGTTGCTCGCCATCCCCAAAAAGGAGTTCCAGGAAGGGTTCCATCGATTGAAAACACGATGGAGAAAGTGTATGGATTCAGAAGGGGACTACTTCGAAGGAGATTGAATGTCGAATTGATATATATTGTAGTTTTCTTTTTATAGGACCAGTCATGAGACTTTCGGATCTAACCTCGTATAACGTCACCACTCCAAACATTATTTACTGGAAAGTGTGCATCTACTACACATCATGACACGTGTTACTCACAAAACGCCACTCTTCGGTCCGGCTATCTTCAGTGAGAATATGGTTTATTCCTACTTACATTATTTACATTATTCAGACTATTATCCACATCTCATTGCCATATTCAAAACATTTCGGCCGTTGTACTCTCCGGCCTTCTTCAGGAGCTAGAAATCTAGAACCGAAACTTTATTTCGTCCACTGAGGTAGATTCTTCTAGTTCTACGTGCTATGTCTCTTCCGGATGTCTCAGTTATTTCTCTTTAACTCAACTGTGCTGGAGACTGGTATTGAACTCACACATCTTTGGGTCTAGTTACCGAATCTAACCAACATCATTATCCACTGGGCCGTGTGTCCTTGAGGGATCGGTTCCTATTTCTAATCACTTGACAAAACCGGAGCGTTTAACGCTCGCAAAATTGTGAATATGGCAATGAAGATGAGGATAACAGTCCGAATATTGTACCTCATTTTAGAGACATATAGTCTATTCATCTAATGTACAGTGCTGTTCGATAAAAGTGACTACCTGATTTTTTACTAAAAATATTTTTGTCGATAGTTTTGGGGGTTAAAATAATTTTAATCTTACTAATATAAAGACCCCTTCCCGACCATCTAGGAAAAAAGTTTACTCACCCTAAGGTATTCTATTGATAATTATAAATTTGGATATAAATGAGATTTAGGAAAAATCTCTGTGCAAAAAAAGTGACTCAGATATCGCATTCTAATGATTAAACTGGTAAATTTAAGGAGCTTTTGACAAAATATTGAAAACTATTTTATAATACACTCAGAACAATATTCTAGAGAATTCTGGAACAGCTTAAATTAAATCTAGAGTATTTCAGAATATTCCAGAAACCTTCATACAGTATAAAAACAGCTTGAAATAGCCACTCAAGTCACTAACCAGATGAAAGGGTACAAAGACGCCTCAGAACCACTGAAGGCATCTATTATTGCCCTCTCAAAAGAAAGCAAATCTATGAGAGAAATTGCAGAAATTATTATAACCTCGCAATCAACTGTCTCTCGAGTGCTTAGGGCACACAATGATGCCACTCCTGCTCCAAGGAAAGAAACAAGGGGACGAAAGAAAAAGATTGATGATAGAACTGGCAGGGTAATCAAGATAGAAGTTGCGAAGAATAGAACTATAACTAGCCAAGAAATTGCAGCTAGTCTAAGCGAAGAGCAAGGTGTTAGTATTGCCTCTTCAACAGTCCGTCGGTGGATGTTAGAACAAGGCTACAAATCTTGTACACGAAGGTTTAAGCCGCTAATAAGCAAAGCCAACAAAGTCAAGAGACTTGAATGGGCTCACTATTACAAAAATTTCACCGTAGAAGACTGGAAGAATGTTCTCTTCTCCGATTAAACGAAAGTTGAGCTAAATTCAAAGTATAAGGTGAGTCTTCTTCTTGTCTTGTAACGGCATTTAACGGTGGGTTGAGCCGGCTCCAATTGAATTAACCGCATCGCGCGTCAATGCCATCCACCCACGTCGATCGGCAGCAGAATCGACGGCATGATCGAGCCATTCGCGATTCCCGCGTTGGGCCCCGAAAACGCGAGGACCGGACATGAGTTCCATATCTGCTTTGACCGTTGCGAGCCACGTCTTGAGTTGACCACCTCGGCGCTTCCTCCAACCAGTGGGTGCGTTTGACGCCACCAGTTTACGGACGAACTCATCGCCAGGCCGCCGCAGCACGTGGCCGAACCACCGGAGTCTCCTGTTAAGCAGAGTTTCTTCCAGGCCCAGAATGTTGCATTTGGCGCGGATGGATGAGTTTTATCGAACAGCTTTGTAACTTGCCCAATGACAATGATTCAAACGGAAGCTTGATTTGGAAATGCGCGTCTTACAGCTCGCTTCACGCACAGATTTTCATCAACACTGCCGATAGTTTCTCATATCATTTCATTCTTTGTGGGGTTCCTCGATGTCTGCGGTCACCCGGGACGTTTCTTATGGGCATTTAACGGCAGTTTCTTCCGGTTCGGACCTATCTCTAAGTAATAATAATTCGCGTAGTTTGGTCTTTTTAAAATATCGCCCCCTTGAACTGTCTTTGCATTTTAAGTGCGTTTTCCAAAAATTTCAGAAGCATTTTAAGGATACGTTGTTCAAAGCCAAGCCTGGCCGCCCTTATTTATAGTGGAGTAATTCTAGAAATAAATGAGAATTAAGTGAATTATCATCTGGTAAAGTGTGTATAGACATTTTCTATAAAACCGTGTGAATAAATATGTTTTTATTCATCTGAAATATTCTCCTCAGGGTTTAATAAAATTAATTTTTGTCTATAGCTCTGAGATGAGGTATTATGATTTTATTTATATTGTCTCTAAAACTTCCCCGTTACTCGAATAAGATTCGAAAGCGTCCCCGCGTCATTGTGAATAACGAATTATTTTCCACTCTACAATTTCTTCCTCACATACGTACGCTCCGGACAACTTCAGGATCAGTCTATATCAGTCTATATCTCCGAGATGAGGTATTATTTACATTAATCGGACTCTTATCCTCATCTTCATTGCCATATTCAGAACGTTTCGGCCGTCGTACGCTCCGGTCTTCTTCAGGTGATTTGAATTTCAAATCGAACCCTTTAATTTCGTCTATCGGGGTAGATTGTTCTAGTTCCACGTGCCATGCCACTTCCAGAGAGTTGAGTTGAGAGTTGAGGGAAATAACCGATACATCCGGAAGAGGTTTCGGTTCAAAGTTCCTATTACCTGAAGAAGGCCGGAGCGTACAACAACGGAAACGTGGTGTAATGCCTACAAAAAAGACAGACGAACCACAAATGTACACGAATGACAAATGTAACTTAGTCTACATGGCAACACAGCGCCTTTTACCATAAAATTACTTTCAACTCAATAACTCAAATAGAATGATTTACGGACATGTTTATAAGGACTTTTGTCCTTCTTTTGGGATGAGGAATCTGCCACCCCGTATATATAAGGAGCCTAAATATTCTGGCTCCGTCACTCCAGATTTATTCATAGTCTTCTTCAACGTTCTCCCAACGAATCAGTAAAATATCTTTAAAAGCTAAAATATTATACCGCTACCGACAACCGAAATAACTGAATTCATTTTCATATATATATAAATATATATATATATATATATATATATATATATATATATATATATATATACATATATATATATATATATATATATATAGGGTGGCAGGTTCTTCACACAAAAAAATGAAAGACAAAAGTTCATATAAACATTTCCGCAAATCATTCTAGGATTAATAGAATGACTTGATGGTGCATTATTTGATCTCCCAGGTTCCCATACTTTGCGATGAGGAAACTGTTTTTCATTTGCAGATTTATAACTGAACACTACTTTGTAAAATCAATATCATATTTATCTGAGGCTGTAAACATGCACCATATTTATCTGGAAACTATATTAATGGAATTTAAATTTGATTTTATATTTCTTCCACATTAAACTTACATATCATTATCTATCTATCTATCTATCTATCTATCTATCTATCTATCTATCTATGTCTGATCATATCTATCTCCGTCTGTTCATATCTATCTATCTAGCTATCTATCTATCTAGCTAGCTAGCTATCTATCTATCTCGGTCTATTTATATCTATCCAGATGCAAATAAATCGCAGACGCTGACACGTCTACACCAAAAAAAAAAATACCCTGCCCAGTGGCAAAAGCTGCTTATGACGCCAGGGTTGGCAGTACCACCGTAGCCAGTGAAACTGTGTTACGTCCCCTGGTTGGTGGCTGACTAGGGGGCGGGTATCGCACGTGCTTTCACACATTGTATGTAGAAAATTGAAAAATATCTATCTCTCTGTTTCTATCGCTATCTCCTCATTCTGTCCATATCTATCTATCTATCTTTCGAACTCTTTCTTTAGATATCTATATAACTATCTCTCTCTAATAATATATTTTATATATATATATATATATATATATATCGATAGAGCCTTAATATACAGAGGCGTGTGTTATTTTCATTATTGTACTGATAAACAGTAACCGAAATTTTATGTATCACGCCTCACCCACGCACAGAAATACATATATATTATAAAACAGTATTTCAGGTAAGCTATACTTATGGGCGACAAGTACTCATTATCAAAGAAAGGAAGTGTATAGGCATAAGTAGTATGGAAATAAGTATCAACACTGAATATCGACAGTTTGTTTCATGCTTATACGGAACCACAAGGCCATCATATCCGAATTATTGGGTTTAAGCATATATATATATATATATATATATATATAATCATTCCAAGAAAGGCAGTAACGGTACTAAAACACAAGGGGTTACTGGGGTGTCGAAGAATTAGAAAACAGAAACATTACTAAGGAATAAGAACAAAAGAAGTGTAACCAGGAGGACAGTACATAGCGATTAACATTGGATTTAAATTTTCAAGATTAAATTTAACTGCAAACCATGGAAACGGAAGGGTTTTCACAAGACTTATTATATATATATATATATATATATATATATATATATATGATGTCTGATCAAAAGGTATCGGAAATGGCACAAGAAAATATAACTACCCCAGATCCCAATTGATATTTAATCTTCTTCTGAGCCACAGCCTTTTTCCAGAAACATTTCCATTTTTAAATTACAATTTGAGTCTTGAACCAAACATGCATGTCTGTATATATATATATATATATATATATATATATATATATATATATATATATATATATATATAGGAACTTAATTTCAAAAAATTAAATAAAATTATTAATATACAAACCTGTCTGAAAGTTTTAATTTTCAAATATTTTTTATTGTTCAAGACAGATATATATATATATATATATATATATATATATATATATATATATATATATATATATATATATAGCATAATGAGAAGCCACGTATACTTTCTTAATATATATTTATAAAGTATTTATTTATTTATATATATATTTCAATTGTCCAATTTTCATCAGAAATATGTTTGTTATAAATTAAAATTATGTTTAATATATATAAATATTTGCGACGTCACAAAATGGAACGTCACTGTTCAGATATTCTAACTTAAATCTAACTGTCATAAATATTTTAAAAATAATTTTGCTTAGCAAAAGAAACCCTAATTTATGTGTATTTAATTTAAAATCCAATATGTTTATTTGCAGTTTTAAATGTCTGGAAACAATTTTAGATTTCGTTTTAATAACCATAAACAAACAATACGTCAAACAACCCTTAATAGCTAAACACTACAATCAATCAGGACACACATTAAAAAACTGCAAATGTTTATTAATAGATTCCGATTTTACTGAAAAAAAAAAAAAAGAAACATATTGATTTTAAAAATAAATACACATAAATTAGGGTGAATAGGGACTTAGGTGTTTTAAATCTTTATAAATATTTCAATAGCTAATTTTTTTTTAGATATAGTAAAAAATATTTTTTAAAATATTTATGACAGTTAGATTTTTAGAATATCTGAACAGTGACGTTCCATATCACGTGACGTCCGTGTCTCTCGAAGGACGCTACTTGCCAACAAACAGTAATTTTAATTTATTTGTAACAAACAGTTATTTCTGATGAAAATTGAGGACAATTTGAAATATCAAATATATATATAAATAAATAAATACTTTCATAAAATAAAACATTATAATTTTTAATTTGAAACTTTTTTCTATATATATATATATATATATATATATATATATATATTCAGTTGTATGGATATGTGTTTGTGAACATCGGTTTCACGCTTTTATGATAGGTCAAAACTCATATCCATGAATATGTTAGCTGATATTGAGTTTTCCACTAAGTGCTGCGCATATAAAACATTGTATGTATATATATATATATATATATATATATAGAGAGAGAGAGAGAGACAGACAGACAGACAGAGAGAGAGAAAGAGAGATAGATTGATAGATAGATATGTGTCTGTTTATGCTTTGTGTGTGCGTTTGTACATATGTATATTAGTTGATCACACATTAAGTTTATTTAAATATCTTTTTCTCATCGGGCAATGTGATTAGCTGCTTCATTTTTTGTGGGTTAATAAATTGTTTATAACTACGTATTGGTTTTCTTTGATAGTTTTCCAGTATCACGTCTTCATGCGTCAGTGGGTATCGTGTCGCTGTTTATGAATCAATCACATCATTCATATATATATATATATATATATATATATATATATATATATATATATATATATACCTTGAAATATAGTTTTAATATGTTGTTCCTAAATTCAATAAAATTTTTATTGTTGCTGGGTGTTTTTTGTTTAACGCTTTATATACATATATATATATATATATATATATATATATATATATATATATATATATATATGCATGTATGTATGTATATGTATGTGTGTATGTAGCTATATATATATATATATATATATATATATATATACTATTCAATTTGTCCAAAAATGGAAGAAATATTGGGCTCTGTGCGCCATTTTTGGAAGCGTATTTGCCTAATTCCCATTTATTTGGCCGTCTAGAAAAGCGTGAACGAAGCTGATTGTTTTTCGACAGAATCAATTTGGATAACGATATTGCGCTGAACGTTTTATGATGAAAATCTCTCATGTTTTTGTACTGTTGAAGTGCTTACACAGATCTATCGTGTAAATGAATTTGCTTATGAGAACACATCGACTACTCCATCATGGTCATTGGGGTTGCGTTTCTTTAGTTTCTTCTCTTGTTCTTTACGTATTTATTTAAATTAAATATTTGTTCAAATCGAAGGTCATCCGAAGAGGCCTTTTGAAAAGAAAGACCGTCAATAGCTTAATACTTCGTTCTATGTTTCTTTAGAACAGAGATCCCCAACCGGTGGTCTACGGACCACTGGTTGTCCGTGCAAAATTTTTGATGATCCGCAGAAAAATTGGGACATTATTTCAATTTTTATGAGGCTTCAGATTAAAAAGTGACGAGTAACAAAACGTATTATGGATGGTATATATGTCCAAGACCTTACGTAATCTCGAAATAAACACAAGTACATAAATGTGATATCATCCAGCCATAGTATAAACTAAAATGCCTTGTATCGTCATGTTCAATACTTGTTAATGAATAGTTTCTTACCATTACTGTTGATAACTAGTTACTGGATAGTTTACTCGTATAATTTTCTACAAACATGGCATAGAAACGGAGCTGGATCTTCAAGAATCAGCTTACGCACCAAATACAAATTCTTAAGCATTCGTACTCGAAGAATATTTTTGCAAAATATATTTAAAAAGCAAACGTTTTAGTTGACGTTGAAAATATCAAATCGCCAGACGAACAAATGGAATAAATATCACACTAAAATGTGTTAGACTTGAATAAATTTCAAATTTTCAATTTGTTTTATTTAAATAATTACACTATAAATTTGTTACATTAAATGGGTGCATTTAATTTTAATAAAATAAAAGTTTCCGATTATTATTATTATATAAATGTATTTACCTTTTTTTTTCTAAATTCTTATTAGTGATCCACTAAATTTAAGATTATAAATTTAGTGGTCCATGAAGTTCAAAAAGGTTGCCGACCGTTGCTTTCAAGCATTATAATCGACAAATGATGGCCTCCCACTTCTGAGCTTTTTTTCAAAGGCTAGTCACTACACGCAAAAAGATTAAACTAGATTAAGATAGTAATTTTAGGCAGTGTTTCATTTTCTTCGATTTACCAAATTATTATTGATTGTATATATGTTTAAGACCTTATGCAATTTCGAAATAAACACGAGTACTCAAGTACACAAATGTGACCTCACCCAGCCATAGTATAAACTAAAATGATTTGTAAAGACATGTTCAATACTTGTTACTGAATAGTTTATTATCATTACTGTTGATAACTAGTTACTAGATGGTTTACTAGTATAATTTTCTGCAAACATGGCATACCAATGGAGTAATAGCTGGATCTTCAAGAATTGCCTTACTTACCAGATACAAATTCATAAGCATTTGTACTCGAAAACTATTTTTGAAAAATATTTTTAAAAAACAGCTTTTTAGTAAACTCGAAAAAAGTTCAAATTTTCAATTTGTTTAATTTAGATAATAAAACTGTAACGTTGTTACCTTAAATGAATAAATTTCATATTGATCTAATAAAAGTTTTCCGATAATTATTATATAAATGTATTTAGCTTTCTTTTTTTTTTTTCTAAATTCATATTTGTGGTCCGCCAAAATTCTCTTTTTAGTCGTCCATGAAGTTCAAAAGGTTGCCGACCACTTGTTTAGAACACAAGAATTCAAAAATTGAACCCAACAATATGAGGCTAGAATATGTAAGAATCGGAAGGATATAAAGCCGTAATGATATTCGACCGATTTTCAGTAGTATGAAATCTTTTCGTAACCTTTCTTACGGGAGTTAGTTTGTAGCGATTGCTGTTTTTTCACGCCCACATTTTATTCGCCTTCGATTGACTAATAAATCACTACTACTTTTATATAGGACAATTTAGCCATCGCAGTCGTTTCTTTGAATCCTTCGGTTTTGAGTTTTCTTTCTTGTTCTGTTAGTACGAATGTAGTGATTGGTTAATTTTTAACTAATCACATATTCTAGTGCAAGATTAAGTTTTTCCGCGTTGCTGTGGGAGCCTACCCCTTTTTCTAAAAAAGAAGCAACTTTTTCACAAGTCGTCAGTAAGATCCAGCAAAATTCACCTGTCCATACAAGTCCACGATCTTGCTCATAACATTTCAAACGCACACAGAATTTTGTAATATAAACTTACATTTCTCTCTGTGACTTAGCTAAGCTCAGTCAACCAGGACTCTGTTGATTTCGAGCTATTCTATAACAAATTTTTGATTAATTGTATTCTTGTGTTATCTATTCTAACAAACAGACTTTGTTCTAATATTGATTACTGAACATTTTTCTCTCAAAATGAACTTTTTTCGAATAATCAATTACAAATCAAAATACAATTAAAGGGGAATAACTTCTTTCCTTTAATCTCTACATTGAATGCAATTTTATTGCATGTTTGTTCTTGTATGTTATTTCAATATATACTTGTTGATTCACAGTTTGGAGTTTTTGTTGTTCACTTGAATCCCGGACGTTGAAAGTATAATAATATAAATAGTATTGGTCTATCTACAAACGGACATATTTACAATTGGTAACCCCAATGTTCCAAAAATAAATCTTTCAACCAATAGGCCCTTACAAGTTCCTCGCAGGAAAAGGATTTTGAGCGAAAACGGCTTTGACAACATTCCAGGTAGATTAGAATGAACGATCGTCGCCTTTATAGTTAGATTTGCTTACGGAAAGGTCATATGTAAAGATGGAATGGTAAATTTGGGAAATATACTTTGGTCATGGTTGAAAATGTGATTATCGAGGAAACTTTAAGGTAAGGGACACGTTTAACTAAAATCTGAAAGAGACAGCTGACTTATCTAAGGCATTTAATGAGAAAAACAGGCTTGGAGAATTTGATGCACACAGTAAATACAGAAAGCGTGTGAGACAGAAAGTGACAGTGAGTAACCTACCAAGTAAGCTTGTGTAAATGGATGGCAAAAGGGGCTAAGATGGATAAAAGATAAGATTGATCAGTTTTTTACAGATTATCAACCCTTTGCAATTTATTTAAAACCAGAAAATATTTTTAGTTTATAAGAAATTTTTAGATATTTACTGATACAGATCTCACAAATAGCTGATAGGAGAAGAGGTGGGTTCATGCCTCCCCAAGCGTATTTGCGCGTAAGTGAATATAATGAGCCCAACTGCAATTGGAACGCGGCTCTCTGATTTCCAATTCAGAGACATTATCCATTACACCACCTGCACATCCAAACTTACTGCACAGAGCATTCCCAAGCGGTAACCTATCTAAATACTGATCGATGAAAATGACAAATACTGCCCGGAGCTAACAAAGGATAGGAAGTTGATCACTCACGTCCTGAAAGAATACGACATACCAAAGAAGAAGCAGTAAATACCTGTTGTGGGCAGTGATGTAAATTATTACGTGATGAGGTTTAGGTCTAAAGTGTTAGAGCTGTTGTGACTAAAAAGTGGAACTTATCCGAACATAGAGCTGAGAGCCTGTGTCTGTAACAAAGAGTCTGGAGAGTAGAAAAAACTCCACCACCAGAAGACCGCGCAAATGTATTTGAACTCTATCAAGGGTAGAAAGTGCTGAGTGGATATCTCCAGCCAGGCATGGCAGGAATAATAAATTTTGTGATAGAATGAACAAGGCCAATCGTATGAGGTCTGGAGTTCCAATAAACGGTCAAAACCTACAGCCCCGTTGAAAGTGAGACGATTCATTTTGACGGGAATTTATCCATTTCAATGTTTCAGTCAGACGAAAGGCACGAGACAGGGGTCAAGGGGAGGGTGGAAGGTATTTGTCTTAGAAGGAAGAAGTTTTATATAATTAAACCCGAGTAATAAACTTATGATATTAATTTTGGATTATATGAAGAATGAAATATTAATTTAAAATCAAAAGAGGAATGAAGAAGGGTTTTTAAAAATAACTTTAAAATATATAAATAAAAGGATGTAAGGAATTAATGAAAAGAGACTTGGAAAATCTAGGAGAGTTTATAAATTATAATTAATACAGTTAAAGAGGTAATAGAGGTGGGGAATATGGAAATTAGAATTATTTATACATTTGCCATTTGAAGAGTTAGAGGGGAAGGAATATTATGGAAATGTAGTAGCTAATTAAATTAAACTTGTATTATGGAAATTTGAATTTGTTTTTATGCCGACATTTTAATACTAATTCATTCCTCTGATTCAGTAGTTGGCTTTGATTATTGTAAATTATTATTCTTATTTTTCTACTAAACGTAAGTCACACTTACCTCTAAGGCTATTAGGAGTACTTGCGGAACTTATAATCTTCCAAACTATCTGTAGGCTCAAACCTTTCTCCTTCAATTGCCAAAATTTCCTTGAAAGAACTGTCTGTTTTTTTTGTTTTGTTTTTTTTTAAGATTAACATTTTTAGCTTTGACAGTTAAATTTCTATTTCTGGCCTGAACTCAGTCCAGGGTTGATATGACTCTGTAATAATAGATATATTCAGTTTTAATATTTTACATTACTTGGATCCACTTGGATTATATACTAACGGATTTGTAACCTTTACTATATATATATATATATATATATATATATATATATATATATATTTTTTTTTTAAAGATGGGCCTCTTATTATTCTCAGTTTTTATGCTTTCTGCTTGGAGCAGCGTTAATAATGCTGGTTGAGTTGTGTTGATTTGTTATTTTGCAATTCTAAGATTTGTTTGTGTAATATTACAAGTTCTGCTTTTTTTTTATATTATCATCAAAAGTGGAGTAAAGATGACAGGTTGTTCCGAAGTTGCGTAATTCCGTTTGCTGCGCAGTGAACTGGTAATCCGAATAATTAATAAAGTTCTCAGTAAAATTACGGAGATATATGTTGTCTTCATATTAATTATGTGGTAGATAACACTAAAATTGTATAAATGTCACAGGGCAAATAAAAACTCAACATTCTGAAGGAAACTGTAATAAAAGATACAGAAACGACATTGAATGACGTAACTTCCGCCATAGGAAACCGTATATTGAAGTGTGTTTAAAAGTAGAGACTTCAGGGGTTATTGGCCCTCGTTCGATGGCGTTCCTTCGGAGGATTGGCGCGATTTCATCTCGATTTAGGGACGAGATTCGCGAAACGAAGTGGTTCTTGCAGCGTGTCTCACTGGCGATGGTTCGAGGTAATGCTTTTGCCATCATTGCGGCTGGCAGAGGTTAGAAAAAATTGTTTATTGTTACGTTGTTCTGGAATTGTCATCAGTGGTCAACTATACTTGTTTTGTTTCAATAAATTTTGTTTAATGAAAAAAAAAATTCAGTTTAACTGTTTTAATGACGTCATCTTCAGTGACATGACATAGGTTCCAGCAAACGTGAGAAAAAAAAAGCTGAAAAATGAAACATACATATTTATATTTGATATTTTAGTAATAGTAATTTTTAAATAATAAAGTAATTCTAATACATTTATTTGTTTTAAAAAAAGTATAGTCTATTAGTAATTAGAATTAGGAATAATATTTTAAAATGTATTTTAATACGACGCACTCATATTCAAACAACCGTTTTTGAAAAAATCATTATGTATACAATTAGAAATTTAACGGCAAAACAAAAGTGCCGAAAAAATTTTTCATTGAAAAATACCAGATAACATGCGAAAACGTGTCATCATTTGTTGAACAAACACCCCTAACCTACCTTAACTTAATCTCATTTCGAAAGTAACTCATATTTTGATACAATAGTTGTCAGTGAAAATGAATACGCTACCACCCCTTGTCAAAATGATTGAATTTCCCCGTATCCTTAGAAACTAATATTAATGCAAGTGCTGATAAAACTCAGTAAATTTCAAAATAAGTTATTCCAAAATTCACTGGAAAATAAAACAGTACTAGGGATTTTAATTTAATTCTATAATTAAATTTGAAGTCTTTAGTTTCTGTTTTTGAAACATGGTAATTCCTATGTAGCGATTGAACCATATTTTTAAATTATTAAATTTATAATATTTATGCTCTACATCATTGTATTGAACACTGTTTTTTTAAATATAAAAATAATTATTAAGAACACCCGATTATAAATCTTACTGTTCTTTCTCTTTATTTTAACACACACACACACACACACACACACACACATATATATATATATATATATATATATATATATATATGATAAAATATTGTTTTAAGGTATGCTACATTCATAAGTATTCAATATCTGGGATAGAGCGTATGTAAATATAAAAGTGGATACTGAGGTTAATACCTAACGGCGACAGACTGTTTCATAATTGAACACAATCTTCACACCATGTTATCTACATACTCTTTATTCCGAATGTTGAATATGGTAAATCATATGCCACATTCATAATTATCATTTTTAAAGTTACCTCTTCAACTTTCTATTGCGCTAATTATGGTTTAAAAACTGTTGCCAATAGCTTTGTGTTCCATGAGACACGTGTTGACTGCCTAACAATATCGGGTTTAGATGGCATAATATGTTTTCGATAGTGAAGTTGGTAGGTAGAATTATGTATCTGTTTTTTGTGTAGTTTATTGTTGAACATAATGTTGTTACCTTTGTTGTGGTTGTGTATTTTGTGTCTTTCTCTTTGCGTTGTGGGTGAAAGGATATGGACATTAGATTTTTCTGAATGTATTTTCTGTGTGTGTTTCTTCTTTGGGTAATTATTGAAGATTGCAGATTCTTAATGCTCTTAGGTAGAAACCTATAATTATAATAGATTTAACCTTATCGGAGTGGGTTTGATGTAAAAAAAAATTACCTCATGTATCAAAAGAGAAAGTAATTTACTCAAAAGAAAAATTCTGGAGAATGCTGTTATCGAATCTTATCAAAATATAAATCTACGCATTGCTTCTTTCTAATTTCACCTTTCCTGAAAAAATTACTACTTTCCCAATTTAAAATTCATTACCTCATATTTTTGAAGATGTACAGCACACATATCTATCTCTAACTAATACAATCTGATCACAATTTAAATAATATTCATTTATTATAAATATATATATATATCTATATTTCTTGAATATTATTCGCCTGACCGACCGATCTTCGTCGCCAAGTCGGAAGGATGAGTTGGAAGAGCAACTGAGAACTTTTCAGCACACGCACGCACACACGCACACACACATATACACAATTGCGTGCATACACACACACACACACACATATATATATATATATATATATAAATATAGATAACTAGACTTCAGTTTTGAAAACCTCGAATTTTTGATTTGTTAATAAAAATCAATTTCGAGGAAAAAAGGTTTTAAAAAAAGAAAGAGCTACAAACATAAACTTCTGCCGACAAAAATCGCACAGATGCAGGTCTGAAGCCCAAAAGAAAAACCCCTGATACGAGTAACAACTAACTAACAAAAGAGCTCAATACAATCGTAGAGAATTCTAGATATTTAGGAAGAAGATTTCATTTAGGGGTTTTTTAACGGATCGTCAGGGAAAGCGCTTCCCTGACGATCCGTTTAGGTGAAACCTGGTAGGTTTGTCTGGCTCACTAGGTGTATCTCTATATATATATATATATATATATATATATATATGTATGTATTAAAGAAAATATTACCATGGAAACATTGCATCTTAGAATCGTTGTGATTAATTTGAAAAAAAGAATAAAGCGCTTATTTTTAAACAGTCACTATTACTGCTGATAATCCACGACTCCAAACTGGATTGACTTCTCTGGGTCACTGTTTTTTTTTCTTTTATGAAAAAGTAAATACGTAAAAATTCGCCCTTTTCTCTGCCTGGTGACTATAGGCCAAGGGTTAGAATCACCGAATGATGTCAAATCGATCGGGTTTCGGTCCTGGCTTGAAGCGATCGGATGTCTAGCCACACTGAAGAGCTGCGAAACAGTCTGTCTGTGGATGATTACAATATATATATATGCATATTAAAATTTCTTTCAACAACAAGGGTTAGGAAATTATTGTTGATTAATATATATATATATATATATATATATATATATATTAATCATTAATATTTACAGTCTCAGTTACGGTGTCTTGAGAATGTCTGATGACAGGATACCCAAGATGCTAATGTACAGCCAGTTAGATCAGGGCTACAGGAATGTAGGACGCCCATGGCTAAGATACAAAGACAAGCTGAAAAACAACTTGTCAGCAGTTAATATACCACATAACACCCTTGAGCGCTTAGCCTTGGAGCGGGTAGAATGGAGATCGACGTGTTTTAGTGGACTCAGCAATTTTCAATCTGCTTGTCTGAATCATCTTCAAGAAGCGAGAGAAAGATCTAAAAGGTCAACTAATCTAACGTGAGCTCATCTCACAATCCTCACACTTGTTCCATATGTGGCCTCCTTTGTAAATCACTAGCGGTTCTTAAATGCCAAATAAATATTATGGCACAAACTTTCATAACTGAATCAATAAGCTGTCAGATCCTCATACGTTGAAACCGACGGGAGAGTCCTTTTAACCATTTTTACAGTGACATGACGAAGTGTTTCTCGAATTAGAATAAGCAAAATTAGATTTGCGCATAAATTTAATCAGGACATGAAAAATAGGACGACTTTTCTTAAAACAAGAAAATTAATCTATTTTGAAAGATATTATATAATTATATAAAAATTAAATTGATTAAATTTGTAGTTTAATTTAAAAATTCCCCATGCCTAGAATAAAGAATTTGATACACGCCCTTGACGACCAAGACAAGTTGCTTCATAATTTTATCCTTTATAATCACTATATTAATTTTCACAGAAAATTATTTTTAATAAATTCATCCTATACAAGGCGATAATGTCACTAAGAGGCAATGGAGTGAAAGAGAATGAGCTGACTTTAGAAGGAACCGGAAACCCAATCCTAAACAGGAAACAAGGGATAAACCTTTTCAAAATACAGTGGAGTAGTGTGTGGCGAACCTATCGACTCCTATTAAGTTACCCGGGAGCTCTAACTACGCCTCAATTCATAGCAAATCTCTTCAAGTTTCAAGCAGTTATCCTGCTTAGTTCAATAATATTGCTTGAAAATTATCACTTCTTCCATGTATGACCAGTTTTCTAGTTATTTTTAAAGGTTGGAAAGTGTTAGTCCGTGGAAACGATCCCAGCGTGCCGCAAAACCATGCCACGAGTTGACATCATTCTTATAAATGACATTAGCTACATTAAATTGTTCAGAAGCTGGTGATATTTGAGTTAGCACGAAGTCGGAAGTTATCTTGATCGAACGTTTGAGTGAACTGATTGATAACTCCAGGCTATGTGCTCCTCCAAAAATCTTTGTCTGCTCAGTTAAAGCAAAAAAATGTCTTAGTCATTCTAGTAAACTCCATAGTCTCCTAAGGCTGAGAGATGCCTGCTACCTCACATTTTATGGTACTAGATATAGCTGGATATAGATTTGTTATACGACGAAGTAGGTTTCGAAAGCCACCTTTTATAGTCGTTTTTTCACTTTCTAAGACCGCTCGGGACTTAGGTAAACAGCAAATAACCAACCCTAAAATCTTCGGTAGCAGAAGGAAAATAAAAACAAAATTCTAAGAACCACAAATTATAAGAATTTCAAGAGAGCCATGCCAGGTAACGTCCTGAACGGACACGGTATTTCATATGATGAGTGGCTCGAAAGTTCATAGGCTTATCAAGACATGGATGTAGACACAACAGGTGGTAGTCTAAAAGACACGTTTCTTCTTGATGAGCCGTGTCCACTCAGGATGTAGGCGATCAAGGCTCTCCACAATTTTCTGTTCTTTGTAACTCTTAATAGATTATGTCTTTTTGTTATTTCTTGTTTTTATTCCTCGATCCGTCTACTCAAGCTTAGTAAGTAGATTATACGTTGTTTTCCTCTGTTTATCTTGCCCTTAAATTGTCCTGTGAGTATTAGATTTTCCAGTCCGTCCTTTCTCATTATGTGCCACAGAAACCTCAACTGTCTCTTCCTGATGCTTATCAGTTTCCTTTTTTTTTTTCTCCAAAACGTACTCACAGGTTCAGTCCACGGTATCCTCAGCATCAGTCTATAGAACGACATTTCTGTTGCTGCAAGTCTCTACTTCATCTCTGAGACGATCGTCCAGCACTCATTTCTATACAGGAAAACAGATATTACATAGAAGTATAGTATGTTTTTCCTAGTTTCTAGCGATTTTTTCTATTTCTTAGTACTCTGCTTAGATTTCTTGGTTATCCCAATAATTCTTCGGATTTCAGTGTCACACATTCTGTCTTCTGTTAAAAGACTTCCCAGTTATTTAACTTTCCACACATGTTTCATTTTCGTATCTTCGATTGTTAATTTGCACTTTGAACTCATTCTTTTGACAACAACCAGGCATTCTGTTTGCCGTTGACTTTTAATCCTTTCTTCTTGCTTTCCTTCAGTACATTCGGTAGAAGTTTTTAATGCTCTCTTTCTGTGTCTGCTATCAACACTATGTCATCTGCATATCTCATCAGTATCTGTCTATATTTCTGAGATGAGGTATTATGTACACTATTTACATTATTCGGACTATTGTCCTCATCTTTGTCGCCATATTTATTACAACGTTTTGGCCTTTCAGTATCTGTCTATATTTCTGAGAAGGGATTATGTATACTATTTACATTATTCGGACTATTGTCCTCATCTTTGTCGCCATATTTATTACAACGTTTTGGCCTTTCAGTATCTGTCTATATTTCTGAGATAAGGGATTATGGACACTATTTACATTATTCGGACTATTGTCCTCATTTTTTTGTCACCATTATTACAACATTTCGGACTATTTTCTGTCCTCATTTTTGTCCTCATTTTGTCCATATTTATTACAACATTTCGGCCTTTCAGTATCTGTCTATATTTCTGAGATAAGGGATTATGTACACTATTTACATTATTCGGACTATTGTCCCCATTTTGTCACCATATTTATTACAACATTTCGGCCTTTCAGTATCTGTCTATATTTCTGAGATAAGGTATTATGTACACTATTTACGTTATTCGACTATTGTCCCTCATCTTTGTCGCCATATTTATTACAACGATTCTGCCTTATTTTGCTGTCGGACTATTGTCCTCATTTTGTCACCATATTTATTACAACATTTCGGCCTTTCAGTATCTGTATTATGTACTATTTACATTTTCAGACTGAGATGAGGTATTATGTACACTATTTACATTATTCGGACTATTGTCCTCATTTTTGTCCTTATTACAACATTTCGGCCTTTCAGTTCTGTCTATATTTCTGAGATAAGTTATGTACACTATTTACATTATTCGGACTATTGTCCTCATTTTTGTTGCCATATTTATTACAACGTTTCGGCCTTTCAGTATCTGTCTATATTTCTGAGATGAGGTATTATGTACACATTTACATTATTACATTATTTTTTTTTTTGTCAGATTTATTGTCCTTTCATCTTTGTATTTCTGAGATAAGGTATTATGCACGACGTTATTCGGCTATTGTCTTGTATTTATTACAACGGCCTTATCAGGTGGTTGGAATGTTGGAAGGCGGCCGTTGTACACTCCGGCCTTATCAGGTTTGTTAGGCGCCAGATCCAGTGACCCCAAGGTGTGTGAGTTCAATTCCTGGTTAAGGCGGTGGAGAGCTTGGAGAGGGGAATAACAAGAGATAACTGCTAACTGACATCGCACGTGGAACTAGACCAATCACCCCCAGCGAGCGAAATAAAGGGTTCTGTTCGACATTCCAACCAACTGAAGAAGTCCGGAGCGTACAACGACCGAAACGTTGTGATAAATATGCCAACAAAGATGAAGACAATAGTTCAAATAATGTAAATAGTGTGCATATCTTGTTATTAAAATTGTACCCGCCAATATTGACTCCTGCTAGGACTTTTAGATAAGTCCGGTGAGAAGACACATCATTGTCTTACACCCCTTTCTATTTTTGTGTATCTTCTGAACTCATTTTCTATCTGTAAGTGCACCAGAATACAA
>CAHIKZ030001057.1:2140000-2255000 GCA_903632075.3 Acanthosepion pharaonis | reverse complement strand
CGCTCTTCGGTAATAAAGTAAATAATCTGGCTGCTGGCGGTTGCATACATCCGTATATAATACGTTTGACTTTCCCTTTCTCTGTCGTATGCCGATATCTTAAAAGTAGAATCTCTGACTGATGTCATATGGTTAGGGTCTCGCTTCCGGCTTGAAGACGACTAGCCACACTGAAGAGCTGTGATACAGTGAAACAGTTTCTCTGTGGATGAATATATATATGTGTGTGTGTGTGTCTATGTCTGTGTGTGGGTCTGTGTGAGTTGGTGTGTGTGCATAAGAAATAATGGCAAAAAGAAAATGTTTCTTTACCAAATATATGCAAGGCTTCACGAATTTGCGAGTCATCCATGCGTAGATTGGTGAATCGTTCCATGTTTTGGGGAAAGGAAAAAATTTCCTTTCGTCTTTATTACATATTGTCTTTTTTACAGATATATGTTTATTTAAATAGGAATTTTCGCACACACACATACACACACACACACACACACATATATATATATATATATATATATATATATATTCATACTCGTTTCATTAAATAATATAGACAAGTGTTGTCTATTTATTTTATGTAAATTTTTTTCGTAACATCTGATAAGTTTAATAACATTATCGTTGAACGAAAAAAAAATTCACAATATTGATCCATATTTTTTATTTAATACAATCTAAGCTTTCGGCTTACATTAGCCATTATCAAAGATGTCAATTACAACATAATATAAGGACAAGACAGTGATGATAGTCTGTCATTGTTTACATAGATGATTTCTAAGCAACGATAAACACGTGCATATAAGACGCTAGAAGCGAAAATCGCACCGCATCTCATGACGTCACACATGAACACACGAGAGTGAATTGGAGAAGTATAAAGTATGAAGTATGGCAAGCCGTTGGTGTAAACCAATGGCTTCTGTTACCAATTATAGACATTTAAGAATATTTGTAGAGATACCATAGAGATACCATAATTGATTTTGTTTAGGTCGGGTTTCAACTGTTTGATGTATAATTGTGAATTGTGTGTGCGGGTAGGCCTGTTGTTTAAATGCCTAAAAATGTTAGAGTTTTCATTCAAATGTAGTGTCAAGCGTCGTGAAAGCGAGTTTGTGGTGTGACCAACATAAATATTATTTAATTCGTTGGAGATACACTCTCCCAAAGAGCACGTGAATTTATAAACTATGTTGGTTTTTTTGCAAATCACGCAAACCTAACCTAAACATACTTCATACTTTATATTATTTAATGAAACGTGTATATATGAAAAGATGCTGCCTAAATACACACACAATATATATATATATATATATATATATATATATATATATATATATTATATGCGCAGTACTTATTGGAAAATGCTCAATATCAGTGTTAGCTAACATATTCAATTTCTTGGATATGAGTTTGTGATCCCAGCTGCTACTTGTTGAAAGGTACATCGCTACATATGATAAACGCTACAGTCTGGACACTGCAATAGAATTACAATTGCGTATGTATGTATGCTGAGACCCATAGATGAGTATCTGCGCCTAGCCTCGGATTGTTTATATCGCTGTGTTTGTGTGAACTATAATGCGTACACCTGTATGTATATATATATATATATATATATATATATATATGTGTGTGTGTGTGTGTGTGTGTGTGTGTGTGTGTAGTGTGTTACCTCAAATAAACACTGAAGAAAATTCCCCCCTCCCATCACAAATATAATCAAACACAAGCAAGCATAAATAGATAGAATTTTTTAAAAAAATGAACCAGTGTATTTGGTGGCCGCAAAAGAGTGAAATCCAGGGTCACAATCTCATATGCATACAACTGAATATATATATATATATATATATATATATATATATATATATATATATATATATTTTACCAGTTTGTCACTGGAAGGGAATAATTGCGAGAAAGAGACTTTTAATTATCCATTTCGTTTTATAATGTTTATTTCATGAACACCAGATGTTCATCTCATCAGAACGACAACGTGCTACACACACACACACACACACACACACATATATATATATATATATATATATATATATATATATATATATATATATAGTACAGGTAAGCGATCCGTTGGTATATAATACGGGTAGATCCTACTAACATTAATTATTAAATCTGATCCACAGATATATATTTATTATAACGGTGCTTATGTATTTTTTTTTTTTTACAGCAAAAAACAAAAATTACCTCAACACAGAGGATAGTCTATCTCAGGTCATTCTGTACGCGGCTATCATCAGATCCTGATAACTGCTTACAGAACGAATTGAAATAGACTATTTTCTATGTTTTTTTTTCTGTAATATATATATATATATATATATATATATATATATAAAATATATAGTAATTAATGTCAATAAACTTTAGTAATATCTGATTGATCTATTCTTCAATGGTGAAGCAGATTTTTTAATTTTATAATATACAACAACGAATTTTAAATATACAACATACATGTCTTGTTTTTTTACAACATACATGTCTTAATTTTATAATATATAATATACATGTCTTAATTTTATAATATACAACATACATGTCTTAATTTTATAATATACAAATATACATGTCTTAAATAATATAAATATTTTTTAATTTTATAATATAAACATACATGTCTTAATTTTATAATATACAACATACATGTCTTAATTTTATAATATACAACATACATGTCTTAATTTTATAATATACAACATACATGTCTTAATTTTATAATATACAACATACATGTCTTAATTTTATAATATACAACATACATGTCTTAATTTTATAATATACAACATACATGTCTTAATTTTATAATATACAACATACATGTCTTAATTTTATAATATACAACATACATGTCTTAGCTAACATCGAGGAACAGCACAATAAAAAATATCAAATGTTGGAAGTATTTTGTTTATTTTCGCCACAAACTAAAGCCACTATACAAAGCTTAGAACGGCTCATGATCAAACATAACAAACATTCGTTGTCTGTTATATTTAACAATATATATATGTGTGTTTGTGTGTGTATACACACGGGTTGCGATGGGTAAATTGTCATCATTTTATATTTTTAATTTTACGCATGCGCGTTGATTTTTTTTCATTTTATCGATAGCACAGTAGGGTTAGTTGGATACCGTCTGTGGGAAAAAGAGCACGATGACGCAATTCACTTTGCCAGAAATCTGGAAACGACATGCTGCACGGCTTGGTATTCGCGCCGGAAGATCCAATGCAAACATTTCGGAATGTTTGCGTGTCAATCTAAGGATACTACAGAGGAATCTGAAAATGTTGGATGATATATCCATTCAACATAATGGTGTTTTCGAATGATCACTAGTGATGGCGACGTTATGCCTCCATTCATCTTCCCACACTCAGACTCAACACGGATGCCTACGTCAAGTGACTTGAAGTGGTAGTGCTGTCCTGGGTCAAGTGGGTGGCTGCTGGAAGACCCTTTGTCTGGTAACAGCACCATGCCACATAAACAGGAGAACCTAATCATGGATGTCAGACATTTTCAGCAAGCACAACACCCCTTACAGCTGTCCACCTAAGTCCTCAGACTGAAACCCACTTTGTTATTATGTGTGGGATGAAACTGAACGAGAGACCAAAAAAATTCCATGTAACATCAAAGATAGACTGAAGGTAAGGATTATAGGTTCATTTAACAACTTAAACACGGAGACAGCCCAGAAGAGTTGCATAAGATTATGGAGTCATCTGGAGAGCGTAATTGAAACAAATAGAAATCTCATTGAATAAATTTACTTTTTCGTATTTCAAGATATCTTTGGGAAATTTTTGGTAAATATATCTGTTCAGATGAGATATCAGTGTTATTTTCATTTTTGCATAATATACACGGCAATTTATCCTTCGCGGGCGCACACACACACACACACACACACTATATATATATATATATATATATATATATATATATATATATATATATATATGAAAAAGTTTTCATGTCTCGCTGATGAACTGGCGTTTACACACACACACACACACACACACACATATATATATATATATATATATATATATATATATATATATATATATTGATCTGTTTCATATGAGACATCGATCCTGCACGGGATTTGCAAACAAATCCAAATGAAGGACATGCTGAAGGGTTGATGTATTGGCCCGAGATTTGGTGTTGGTTAAATTGTCCAAATGTTTTATGTTTTCGAGTGCTTTCGGCTATACCTTTAGCCATTATCAAGGAGGATTCGATTTTTCATCTTAATTGAGTGTGTGCGTCATGTGTATGTCTTAGTGTGTGGTAGGGATGTTTTTAATTTCCGAATACGGTTAGCACATTGTGGCTTTGTTCGTAGTTAATACTGTTAAGAGTTGGCTTTTTCTTTTTTATTATTAAAGCTTCCATTATTTTTAGTCTTTTTTTTACTGGTGGATGCAGTTAATATATTTGTTTTTTCTACTAGTATGTTTCTAATGGAGCCTGCTAAATTTGTGTGTGTGTTTAAATTGGTTCTAATAAAGCTGTGATCGGATAGGTGTAACGTAAGACGTCTGGATAAGCATGTGGTTGTGTAGCCGATGTAATTATTTATGAGTACGGTTTGATTAGGAACACAGTTCCTTTGTTTATGAAGAAAATAAAATTTATCCGTAGTTTCATATGTTCATACGTAAACATCATCATCATATATATATATATATATATATATATGGAAGAGTGTCTGGGGGTCGGAAGGTCGTTAATCTGAGAATTTTTTAACAATTTTTGTATATATATATATATTGAAAGAATAAAATTTCTATTCCCTGATATTACCGTCATATCAATTTGTGAACCACTTCTTTTTAATATGGGTAAATCTAAAAACGTTCAGAAGTTTCTCGTCATTTATTTATTGCCAATTTATAAATGGATTTACAGACTGGCCCTAATTGTTCTATTTTTATACCTGATAGTCATAATTTATGGCAGGAATTTTGACGTCATTCACAAATTCGTTGTGAAAATGTTTTCTCTTTGTTTTTCTACTGTTACAGAATGAAACACTCATGACGGTGGCAATTCTTAAACTTTGAAATATGCGTGCTGATTCAAAAAATCATTCCGATAAGAATTTAATTATCTAAGTTTTATAAACTTCTACCAAAATAATCATGTTGCCGTAGAGAAAATTATTTAAATAAACCGAAAAAGTGTACGAAATAACCAGTGTGAGTAGCCGAGAATAATTGAAGGAACTAAACGTGACTACAATTGTATTTAGTACACAAGCGCAGGAAATTATTTCATATTTCCTTTCCGTCGTCTGTTAGACAGGAACCTCCTATTCGCAAGACCTCTTTCCATTACCAGTATATTGATTGGAATTCAATTCGTGACTTTCTTAGAGACGCCCCTTGGATATTCTTAAGCTTCCTGTCGAGACCTAAGCCACTGAGGTTTCTTCTTGGATTAATGCCGACATTGTTGCTTTTGTAACATCTCACAAATATCAGGTGAAAACCCAGTCTTCATCATGGATCAGAATGGCAGGTTCAGCCGCTATAGGCCACAGAAATCACTTTTTCCTGCTATACAATCGCAAATGTGGGGCAATACTGCCATATATGGGCAGGAGCTACCCAATCGTCACTTTCCAGTCTCGATAGAATGCAAAACTATGTACGCTTTCTTATGCTGCCTACAAAACAATTCTGCGAATCCTTCTCCACACTACAAACCATTTCTCACAGACGAAACATCGCATGTCTCTCACTGTTCAATCGTTATATTTTCCGAAGACTTCTCTACTTTTACAAGAGTCAAAGAATGCTGAAAATGGAGCACATATAAGGGCAGGAGCTATCCAGTCCTCAGTTTCCAGTCTCGATAGAATCCTTGTGGGTGACTAATTATTCTCCATACTACAAACCATTTCTCACAGACGAAACATCGTATGTCTCTCACTGTTCAATGGCTCCTTCTATCCTCTACCTTTACAAAATCTGATCTTCTTGCTTCTGCTCTGTATTTAGAGATTACTGATAAAATACAAAGAATCTGCAATATTATTGGTCGTGATCTGCCATCTCGGCTTCAGTCACTTTCCCACTAACACAACGTTGCTTCTCTGTATCTTTTCTATATATATTTGTATTGTAGTTTATACTGATAAGTTTCCCTCTTTCCTAAATAGACTTTATGTATTTACGTGTACTAATAGATTGAAGTTCTATGCAAACAGTAGCTTCTTTTGCACTTCTTGCTTGTGAAACTTTCTTCCGATTCAATGCTTTCCAGCCACCTTTGACCTTAAAAAATGTAAATGCAGTGTCAGTCGTTATCTACTTGATTCTCTTTTTTTATTGTTCTCACACTTTAATAATATTTCCCTTTTTCTTATTTTCTCACACTCAGGAAGCCCTTTCGTCTCAGGGGCTTTACTGCCTTGCTTGAGGCGAAATGATTAATAAATTACAAGCTTCCAAATGTTGATTAACTTCTCAGAAAAATACACGTTAAATAAGTTTTTCATTAAAAACGACGACAAAGTTCGGCGGTTATGATTTTTAAATCCATAATCGGATACATTTTCCAAAAAATATTCTAATTCTCAATATATATATATATATATATATATATATATATATATATATATATATATATATATATCGTGCCGTGTTATACCATTTAGCTATAGTGGAACTTACTAACAAGAAGCTTCCTCTGTAGCTAAATGGTAAGCACGTCAGTCTATATGAGGGTTCCGTGGAGGATACAGGCTTGATTCTTGTCGCAGGACATATTTTCTATGTAATTTCTCGGATACTCAGGCAGGTAAATGTTGTTAATACTGTTTATTATAAACAGAGCATTTACTTCAATATTTGTATCTATAAAAACACCGTATAAATAGAAAATATATTAAAATAATGGTCGGACGTAGTCCATTTCGTAATATATATTGTCATTTTCTTACGTTAAGTTACGCTTCGAGCAGATATGAGCATTCGAGAGAAATCACGGGAAATTTGTAGTTTAAAAAGAATAATTTTACCTTGCTAACCAAATATATATATATATATATATATATGTGTGTGTGTGTGTTTTGTGTTTCTCTGTGTGTGTGAGTGTGTGTGTGTGTGTAAATAATTAAAACAATAACAACCAGTCTATGGAAAATATGTCTAAATCAAAATAATAAAATGCGAATGATGGAACACTGTGTAAAATATAGAAAGTAAATATGACATTATTGCAGTCATGGTCGGAACGCTTTTTGGCAATTTATGGGGATATTTTTTTAATCGTAGATGAATGTTTCGAAATTTGCGGTCGCTTTCGCTACTTGTTACTGAGTAAACACCTTTACGAAAGAAACATTATTCGTTTAACGACTTGTCATTAAAGAAATCCTTTGATGACTCGTCATTTAACATACCCACACTATAAGTTGATTGACCTCTTATTACCCCGGAGCATCCTCTCGGTTGATAAAGCCATAATGCTTCCGAAAGGGTCCAGAAGAGTAAGGTCTCCTTCCTCTGTAAGTTACTTTTAGACCTCCGTGAAAGACTTTTCAACCAATCAGGTTGAGTTTTGCAAAACTTTTTTCAGATTGTCAGTTTTTGATTTGCTTTCGATCCCCCTTTTACGGGGGAATTAGCCAAAAAGAAATTGTGAATGTCGATGTTTTCGTCGTTAGCTTTTGGCATAAATATTTCGCGCCCACTGATTTCTTTTAAAGTTTCTGATGAACCACTTTTATCTTAATATAAAACAAAGGGTTTTTTTTTTCAAAATGTTCTATTTAAAAGTAATATTTCAAATGCTTTTTAATTCTTTTCTTATCGATGAGCATAAAAAATAACTATTAATATTTTATTTTCAATTTTCAACCACGTTTTTCTCAGTAAATTACGACAGAAAATTCCAATAACACTTATTAATTCATAAAACATTTTTTACCAGATAAAATATCTGAAATATCGTACTGAAAAAATAGTCTAAGGCAGTTATTAATGATTAAATGACAAACGGTTCATGTTTGTCTGAACACAGCAAATATTTATTCTTTTTCTCTTACGTCTTTATCGTAACCGAGATATTTTAATATTTTTTGGGGGGCCGTCATTATTACGAAATCAATTTCTCTATTCAAATGTTGTTAGACTAATTTGATACATCACAGTTTCCAGTTAAAAGAGAATTTACTGCTACGACATTTGGACTCTGTTATCTAAGTAACCAATTATTTCAATCCGGTCCTATATATAAAGAAGCTTTCAGAATATAAACTCACCCGCCATTGTAAGGAATATGTCGATCCACTTCGACTGTATAACGGTTAGAAGGGACTTAACCAGTGATCTTTTTCGTGACTAGATTCACAATTCCAACAATTCTAAATACCTTGGAGATCGTTGCCGTCTTTATGTCTGACATGCTTTATCCCTATCTTAAATCTGAAGAACTCTTATATTTTCTCTGCAATTTCAGTGGTCGCTTCATTGGAAGAAAAAATTACCATCACAATTATGACACGCCAATTCTTTCTTTTCTCTGCCGTCATTATTATTATTATTATTATTATTATTATTATTATTATTATTATTCCAGCAGAAATGTCTGGTCTTTCACAGCTTTATAAAATAAATGCGATTAAATCAGTCCACTATGTTTTGTATCAGTTGCTTGAAAAATATGCTAATTTGTCGGAAAATGTTGATTCAATTAGAATGACTACAGATAAACCATTCAAAATATGGATCTTTTTTTCCCTTTGCGAAAAAGATTTCGGAAAATAAAGATAAATAAATATAGATTAAAATAAGCATTATCAAATAAAAATGAATCTATCAATATAAAGATAGATATAGAAAAAATAAATCATTTAAACAAAAAGTTATTGAAAGTTCAATTATTGAGTCTTACCAAATTATTATCTACGCCTAGGAATTTTTTTTATTATTTATTTCCTTTCTTCAAAGAAATGCCTCTTTCTCGAGCCAACATAATTATGCATGACCATAAATAAATTTAAAATTAAAACTATGAACTTATTACCTCTAAAATGAATGAATTTATTAATTAATCAAACGAAATATAATAAAATAAAATAGAAATGAATAAACTAAAAATAAAATAATAATTGCATAAAAAATACAAGAACATTAAGTTTTTTCGTTTAATAGCCCCAAAATATTGCCTTTACTTCACACAGTAAGTTTTGAGAAAATTTTAGAGCGTTCCTTTATTCGAAATTTGAAAACAGTGTCATTTTATTTCTATCCAAGTTCCTTCTGTGTATAAATACGGATTACTAAGTAAAATGTCAATACTTTCCTTTATATATTTCCCCAAGGAACGAAACGTGGGGACTTAAAAGGCTTTTTTGGAGGTGGAAGCACGGTGGAGTAATGGATAGCGGCTTGGATTGAGGAATCGGAGAGCCGAGTTCGAATTTCAGTCGAATCCATTACATTCACTTACGTGCTAATACCATTGGGAAAGGTGTGAATCCTCTTCTCCCTCCAGCTATCTGTAAATAGCAGGACAGACTGCGTTCTATAGCCTTGGATGGCAACTGGTTTAGGAGAAGGAAAACTCTGAATTCAAACCTGCTCTTAGAGAAGGGTGAATGGAGTCTCTCTGAGCCTTAGTTGGCAATCCATTTAGTGTTGGTGTCACGATAAAAAACCCCTTGATAGCCCTAGCGAAGCATCAAGAATTCAGCTATTTGACAAGATTATGAACTACAGCGATCAAAGTATTGGTGAGTTCAATCTCGGTTGAGGCCGCAAGATGATGATGAAAAGGTTTTTCTCTTGTCTTTCCATTTGTGTATATTGTCTTTACAGGTATAATTATATCTGACTATTGACACAGACATAAATATGTTTTACTCTTGTATGTGAAATTTAAATTCCGATAAATTATACGAAACGATAATATATGGTCTAATATTTCCGAGAATTATTTAAAAGAAACAAAAAACAATTCATTAGCTATTTTCTTAAAATCTAGACATAATGAAGATGAAAATAGAAACTAACAGACTTTTATATTTAGTGGCACAGTTGGAAAATGCATAAAAAAAGATATCCTGTGTTGATCCAGGGCTTGTGGTTGAAAATGGCTAGACGAAAATATTCCGAAGCCGTCGATGTTTATAAAAGCATGAAGTTACATGTTATCGTGACCGAGTCTTTGAGAGTAATGGCCCTGATGAATTACTGATCAAGACTATTCAGGAACTTAGTTACAACACAAGTTGGCATTGTCGTAAGAAATACAAAATGTGAGTTGTTCAGCCATATGTAAGAGTGATTAGCTAGCCGCCTTAGGAGACGTAATTTGGCTACAGGGCATGCGTATACGTGCACTGATCCACAAAATCATCGCCTTGAAAATTTGTGTTCATTATTCGTGCGAAAAGGTGGTAATATTGATTCGACGTTTTAATACATGCGAATGCCTAATGAAGATTTAAAATAGGAAATAATTCAAATTAAACAGTGAAAAAAAAAACAAGGAAATTAATTAATTATCAATAAGAATAAAGAATAAAGCCTTAAAATAAGTTCAGAGAAGGCTCCAGGAAGATTCAAACCTGAAATAAACCAATTACAATTCATTAATATTTATTAAGACTAAATTTTCACCAAGCCACAATATGACAAAGATTTATGGTCTTCTGAAATTACCAAAATTACAAAGAAGATATTTTCTATATTTAAAAAATAATATTATTCCTCAAATAGAAGTATCTGTAATGTTATTGGTACTGACCTGGTATTCCACTTTTAATAATAATAATAATAATAATAATTCTACTATCAAAAATAACCTTGCCATGTATGGCTTTAAAAAATAAATACAGTTACACCAGTACACTATGTTTTGTCGATTGCTTGAGAAAAAGATGGTGGTTATCTTTATTTTGTCGGAAAATGTTGATTCAATCAGAATGACTACTGATAAACCATTCAAAAATATGGATCATTTTTTTCCCTTTGCAAAAGAAGTTGCGAAATAAAGATAGATAAATATTCATTAAAATGTATATTAAAAGTAAAAAAAAAATCATTAAATAAAAATGAATATATCGATATACAGACAGGTATAGAAAAAGTAACTTATTTAAACGAAAAGTTATTGAAAGTGCAGCTTTTGAGTTTTGCCAATTATCTACGCCCTGAATGTTTTCCATTTATTTCCTTTCTTCAAAGAAACGCTCCCTTCTTAAGCCAACATACTTATGCATGACCATAATTTTAACTGTTAACTCATTACCTCTGAAATGAAAGAATTAATTAATTAAACAAAATATAATAAAATAGAAATAAATAAACAAAAATAATAATTACATAAAATAACTTTTAATAATAATGTGTAAAATTATGAGACGTGGATTTTAGAATTCTTAAAAACAAATTGACTGACGGCAGTAAATTACCCAATTCAATAAACTATGGTCTCATATCCAGTTTCTTCATCTATGTGTTGTGACCATTTGGAAGTGGGCGGTTATGGCTCTCCACAGCTTCTAATCTTTTTGTAGCTCTTAGTTATCCTGTCTCCATCTCTTACAATCTCCTTTCCTCCATCCATTCAGACAAGATCGTCAGGTAAGCCTTTCGTTATTTACTTTTGTTCTTCTTGCCTTATTTACCTTTGTTCTTCTTGCCTTGTCCTGTGGGTGACAAAGTTATCCAACTTGTCTTACACATAATGTGTCCTAGGAATTCCAACTGTCTCTTTCTTATTCTAAGTAGCGTGTATAGTCGAGTGTAGTGCGAATTAATATGATTACTTTTTCTACACTAAAAAGAAATAGGGAGTCGCACTAGACACACGTAATTTTTTGATGAGGTTAAACATCGTGCATTTTCGGTGACCGGTTACACTATATACACAGGTAATTTTTCCTGGGGCGATTTAAAAAAAAAAAAAAAAACTTATAGATCCTTCCTCTTTCAGCAAAGGCTAGAGGAAGATAACTTCAAAATCCACCTCGCGTGTCATCTTGGAGAAAGGAAATTCGAGCCACATCCACGACCCAAAGCCACAGTAAAATTAATCAAATCCCTCTACTTCTGGCCTGGCATGGATAAGAACGTACGCTTATGGACCAAAGAGTGCCTCAATTGTCGATAAAATAAGGTTACTCCCCGCACAAAATCAGCGGTAATTCCTTACTTACTGCCCTCTACACGATTCAAAACCGTCCATATTGACATTGTAGGGCTATTACCACCAACTATTAATCACAACAGCACATGCTGATAACCAACATCCTAACATGCATAGACAGAGCTACTTGATAGGTTGAAGCTACACCCAAGCAAAACACTACGTCTACTACAATGGCCATGTCGTATCTAAATGTGTGGACATCTCGATCGATTTAGAGTTCCACTGTATATTGTCACCGACAGTATGATTTTTGTGAATTATCAAAACTGATAGAGTAATTGAATGGCAACGCAAGACAATTAAAACTTCCATAAAGGCAAAACTAAAAAATAAAACTTGCCAATAGTGTTACTTGGTTTACGAAAGCTACCAACAGATTTTAAATCCTTTCACTTTCAGCAAAGTCTAGAGGAAGATAACTTCAAAATCCACCTCGCATGTCGTCTTGGAGAAAAGAAATTGGAGCCACGACAGAAAATAATGAATTCCGAGGAATCAGTTCAATGGTTCGAACAAGCACAAGACTCCGACAAGGAACGATGCGATTAACCTTAGAGAGAGAGAAAGAGCATTTCTTCAAGTCGAGACTATTGTCAGAATCGAAAAATACTGCCTTTTTATGGATTTAGAAAGCTGCCTTGTTTACTCTAAAATCGGTCCCTGACGTTATACAGTTATTTGACTTAGCTCTTCTACGTGCAAAAACCTTTTTTTACAGAAAAGATATTTCTTAAAGAACAAATGAATATACATTTTAAATAAATAACAAAATTTTTCATAAAGTGATAAATTTATATATCCGTTTATTCTTCATTTAAACGGTTATTGATCCCCATTTTTAGTGTATATACTCCCGATAAAAACAGAAAGTTTTTAAAAAGTTTTAAAAATTCAGAAAGTTAAATATACATAGATATTATGAACAAACAGGACCGACATCTTAGTCGATGAAAAATCAATAAATTTCGATTCTGATAAGGGTCGTAGCTTGAGAAATGTCTAAAACTTTGCTAATCTGCAAAAATTATTAACCGAAAATGTTTTCCCTATTTTGATGATTCGATTTAATTGGTACGTGAAAATGAATCCCCTACCGCATCTAAGTTGTATAGCAGAAGAGTAAAACATCTTACGAAAGAATGAACTGACATTTAATTCTGTTAAGTTTACCAGCAGGCGCTGTATTAGAGCAATCCCATAAAAAAATACATTCGTTGATCTACTTTTTTACGAGGTAGGCTATGTTCTTTTTTGTTTTCAAAACATAACATTAACGGTTTTATTCTAAAAAAAATCAATGACCACAGATAATTTCTTCTGACCAAATAAATTCTATTCCAGTCATCCTTCTACTAATCTAAAAATCTTAGCAATTGTTAAACGGACCTTTTTATGGGTTTTCTTCAGTAGGGATGTTTTTTCCATGTAATCCATCCGTGACATTCCTGTCGGTTCAATGGCGTAAACATTGTTGAGAGTTGCTTATCTCTTCAAGTGTTCTACAAATGAATATCCTTTCTGCTCGACTTTGAGTTAACCGTCGTAGTTTTTTTTTTGTGATTTTAGTCACCTCTTTGTATTGAAATCTTCTGTGAACAACTCGAACGTACAAACATTTCTATGGTACTAATTTCATCTGATTTCTGAACGTGGGATAAAACAGTGGGAGCGTTTATGTTAAATGGCTCAGAAATTTTCTTATGGTCTTTTTCGAATTGATAAGTCTCAATTAAGCTCTTTCCGCGTCCTTAGAGGACTCTTTGGCTTTTCTCATAATTAAAAAAAAACTGAATGAACGGTTAATTTGTGAAATAAGTTTATATAGGCCTTCTAAAGTGATTGTAATCATTACAGCATAGATTGAACATAAAATGGCTCAATTTTAGGATATAAACATGGGTTTGTTTCGTTTGGACATACTTTATTGTTAGATTTACCTATTTACTAGTTTCCCCACTCCAGACCTTGACAGTTAAGACACGCCATACCACGTACACAGAATCGACGCATCCTCATTCCATTCGGGTTCCGTTAATTAGGTGTAAGTTCCATCTAGGCAGCTGCTTCTCCAGAAGAGTTGCGAAACGGACTCCTGAAAGCATAATCCCCAATTTCTACTATAGTAATACGATTTCTCACGCATCCTTAAGATATGATTAGATTTATTTTCTTTTTAAGTCAATTTAATAACCAGGGTTTCTAAAGAATATTGTTTCGAAGCAGAAGGAAGACATACCGATTAAATGAGAAACCGAATTTTTTTTTTTGGGGGGGGGGAGGCTACATCCCAATCAACTAAGTGTCTTGAAAAGCATTCGTCGTTATTTTTGTTGGAACATAGCGAGCGCCAATATATTGGCATACAGCCGATCTTGGATGTCATCACAGCTTGTGCAGTGATGTGCGGAATTGCCTCATCACACTAAAATCTTAAACACATTAAGTAAAGGATCAATATATTTTTTTAAGCATTTCACCCCAAGAAAGGAGTTACAGAGAGTGGAAACAAGAGTAAAGAGGCGTGATAGAGGAAAGGATGAAAAGGACAGGGAATAGATCAAGGCAACTGGAGATGTCGATTGACATTGCATTTGAATAGTTGGAGATTATAGCTTTCAGGGAAGCATGTAAGAGGAAGGGAGTTCCACAGACGGGAAGTGTGAGAAAGGAAGCTATTCTAGTAGAAGGGACGGGTGAAAGGGTGAAACTGAGATGCCGACCTAAGGGCACGTTTAAATTCATGCAGTTTGGTAACTAGAGAAATTAGCTCGTCAGAGTAGTTACCATGAAAGTATTTATAGAAAAGACAGAGGGGGGCGACGGCACGTCTGTAAGAGAGTAAATATAAAAGAGATGCCAGATCAGGGCCAACCATATTGCATATCTGTCGTTGGATTTTGTCGTGGACCTTAAGACAAACAGCAGGGGCTCCAGACTATATATGACAGCAATATTCCATACAAGGACAAATGATTGAAGGATGGACTCGGGCGAGAAAAAAAACTTTCTGGCGTGACACAGAGAACCAACTTTCCTTGCGGTAGATGAAGCTATTGATTCAATGTAAAAATGTTGCCAACTGTAGAAATAAAATAACTTTAACTCTTTCTCATTATCAATTCAAGTATTAGATCCCCATAAACAGTGCCTCTTACACTATAACCCTCGACCTGGTTTTGCTCTTGGTCCTTTTACAAGGAGAACATTATATAAAAAAACCGTTTTTCTAAGAATAACGCTGCAGATAGAACTTATCAAAATTGGAATGATTAAATCAGTAAAAATAAGAAAACTATTTAAGACCGGATTAATTCTTAGTACAACTGCATGTACAATATCGCGATTAATCAATAATATTTGTTTTTATTTACGTTAATCTCTCAGGCAATCGCAGTTTTATTAATATTATTCATTAAAATGATGACTGCTGCTTATTATCACCTTCTGAATCCTCACAGTCCATTGTTTGCATTTCTACTAAGAATGAGATAAGCGCTTCACCTTGGTTTAGTAGTTTTTTAACTCCATGGATGAGTTGAGGGTACTCTGACACCCTTAATAACATGGAGGCGATTACCAAATATAACATTCTGACAGGGACAATCCCAATTATGACAAACAAATTTAACATCATAAGTGACAAACGGAGTAGTATTCTGGTTCTTAATGTGGTAACATTCTAGACAACATATTCCTACGACGATTGTGTTTAGATGACGTGAAGAAGTCATAAAATCAATGCTGAAACGTCAGCGTCGTCAACAGAACATTAAGTTAATAGTTGCTGCAGATTGACCGACGTCTTGGAATAGTGACGAGCAAGACCATTGTACCTTTAAAAATAAGAAAATATAATTTATTTTACTTATGTGTTACCCAGGTGCTTAAAATTATTGTTTACCTTTCCCGGCTTTTATTGATTGATACAGTACGTAGGGAGCTGAACTTTGAATCACTTGTTCGCAACTGTGATATAACAACGGTAGTCTGTATCGAGTAGTTGGATAGGTGATAGAAACTTCAGCTATTTACTACAATGTGGATTTCCCATGTCTCGCCTTTCTGGTGATTATAATGATTCCAATGTATTCCATCTCTCCGGTTTTTTCAGGCTCTTCCCTGTAGCATAAATAATACGGAAATAACGAACCTAAAGATTTTGCAGGAAGCGAGTTCCACAGGCGAGAAGTATGAAAGAAGAAACTCTTAGCATAGAACGTGCGGTTACATCTAGCCATTTCTATTACTGTGCTGAAATTTATAAAGTCTAGCATAGCATAAAGTTCATCAGAACAATTATATCTAGCCATATTTAACTGTTAAATGATGAGATCTTGTCCCTGATTATGTACTTAAACAGTTTGATCATTGATATCACAGTCATATAATCTTTAACCAGATATTTTTTCTCGAAAAGTATTCTTTTGAAAAGTCAGCTGGTGAATATGTCTTTCAATAAACAAATCTCACGTCCTGCTAATTTTTGCAAACCGTTTCTTAGAAATTAATCTAATCCAATTTATAGATCTTTAAAAAAACACAACTGAGATGTTTCACAATTTCCACCGAGGAAATAAATTATATCATAATATTATCCAATGAAGCAGAGTCGTATATTCAGTTACAAAGTGTTATGGTTCGGTTCCTTGTACCACGGTGATAGTCCAACATAGAACCAATAAAGAAAAACTCGAATACGGATATGGAATAACACAGATATATTACAAACAGGAATATATACAGAGAAGTAGAAAGTGTTAGTACGAACAATCAGGTTTAGTAGTAATTGTCTGAACGCGACTCTGTTTGGACTGCCTCTGACTCGACTGACTGATTCGCTCGCTCTGACTGACTGACAGACTCCTGACGGACTTCACTCCAGACTTCAGACTGAACAGTATTTAGTCACACCCCCCCGCACGAGGGCATCATGTGGCACAAGGCCGGTTTAACGTGGGATCTCCGAGCGCCTGGGCTCTGCCAAAAATATGCCCTTTGAACCCGTATAAACGGGTTCAGGGTCGGTTTACCTCCCCGAAAGAGACTCCGCCCTTCGGCGTAGCCTCGTTCGGGTTCCTCCCCGCCCGAAGGCAGAGAGTTCAACTGATCAGCCGATCGGCCGGTCGCCCGACTTCAGACTGAATTCCCTGTTTCCTCTTGAGGCGCAGTATTTATTACGTATGGAATAGTCCATTATGTTATTATGGGTAAGGTCTCATAACACTAAGTTATTTCCAGTGTGAGTTTTCGATTCCTTAATACCGTCCCGAACTCATGAAAATTTTGAAATTATTTTTTAAATCGGTTTCGCCCCATGAAAGGCAGAAAAGCCAAGAAGGCACAAGGGCGGGGTTACTGGGTGTGAAAGAATTAGAAAACGGAAACATTACTAATGAGCGCGAAGAGAAAAGTGTACTCAGGAGGACAGTCGATAGCGATTGACATTGCTTTTAATTTTTGGCAGATTAAAGTTGGCTTGAAAGTATGGAGCCGGAAGCGAGTCCCACAAGTGGGAAGTGCGAGAAAAGAAACTGTTACCATAGAACTTACGGTTACATCTGGCCAGCTCAACTGTAAACTGATGAGATCTCAACACCAGTCTAGGTCTGCACTTAAATTTATGAAGTCTGGGTATCATAGCGAAGAGCTTATTCGAACAATTACCATGAAAGAAAAAATACAACCTTATAGCAGTGACAAAGTGACTCAAGCCGAGTTACCAGATCAGGACCAATAATGTTGCTGATTCCTCTTTGGATTTTATGAAGGCTCCCAATATAAATAGCAGGGGCACCAGACCATATGTCACTGCAATATTCTAAGCTTGGACAAATGGCAGATTTATAGATATAGATTCTGAAGAAAATAATTGTCTCGCAGTATACCAACTTTCTTAGCAGGTGACCCAGCAATGGATTCAATATATTCTTTCCACTTCATATCAGCTGCGAACGTTAGCCCAAGAAGGCGCATAATTAGTTCCTTTTCCACATTTAATTCCGATAATTAACAAACACGATCAATACGTTTTTTCACGTTTCCCCGGTTCTACTGCATAAAACAGGGACTCTCTATATTTACGTCTGTCCGCTGTCAAGCCTCATTAACACTCTCCTCACCTGATACGAGGAAGTTACCACCCACTTGGTCACAGCTAGCAAGAAGCACTGAAAGCCCATTATCATTTATTACTGAATTCAAGCCTCATTGGGGACTGTATACTTGTGACTTCTGCTAGGCAATTAATCCGCTGACAAACAGACATTCGTATTTAGTTAGACGATTCGCTGGCTGTGTATATAAGAAAGCTTCAAAATCGGCCATATTGCAAAAGAAATTAATCTTACTTCATGACGTGGCGTTGGATAACTCGTTACCTGGCCATAGGCTGCTATTTGATCGATAGCACCTCGGTCAATTGGGTGAAAGGGGTATAATGTTGATAAGTTCGTACCCCTAATGACCTCAGGATTACAGCACTTATTATATGGCCAGACGCATTGATTTCTGCTAACTGCCAAAATTAAGAAAACAGTTTTGTTGAGATCTGACTCAAAGCCAAGGGTATGGAGCACCAAGTGAGGATCGAACTCACTAATCATTTGTAAATGATCCAGAGAAAAAAACATTGCTAACCAACATAGCACGTCAAAATGACCAAGAAATAGTACAATAAAAAACTCAGTCCGTCAGATATGTGGATGCGTGATACACACTTAGGCGATCATGTATCTTTCGATACATGACTGACGAGGCAGTTTTTTTTCCCGCAGTAGGTTGCCATTACTTTCTGCGGTAGGCCAGTTGCCATCAAAAGCAATAGAACCAGGTCTGTCCAGATATTTACACATAGCTGGGGGAGAATAAAAGGATTCATACCTTTCCCAAGTGATTACTTGCAATATTTACATTATTCGGAATGTTATCTTCATTATCATTGCCATATTCACAAAATTTCGGCCGTTGTACGCTCCGGCTTTCTTCAGGTGATTGGAATTTCGGACTAACCCCTTTATTTCGTCCACAGGGGTAGATTGTTCTAGTTCCACGTGCCATGCATCTTCCGGATCTCTCAGTTATTTCGCTTTAATTCAACTCCCCAAGTTTTGGTTCACCACTGCTATGGCCTGGTATTAAACTCACAAATCTTAGGGTCTAGTTACTGGATTTAACCAACGTCTTTATCCACTATCTAACCACTGTTCTCCACTGAGCCCTGTGTTCTCGAGAACACACGGCCCAGTGGATGAAATAAAGAGTCTAGTTCTAAATTTCAAACACCTGAAGAAGGCCGGTGCGTACAACGGCCGAAACATTGTGAATATGGCAATGAAGATGAGGATAACAGTCCGAATAATGTAAATAATACAAGTAATCATAATATCTCATCTCAGAGATATAGACTAACCCGGAAGAAGGTCGGAGCGTACAACGGCCGAAACATTGTGAATATGGCAATGAAGATGAGGATAACAGTCCGAATAATGTAAATAATTGAAATAATCATAACACCTCATCTCAGAGTTATAAACTGATATGAAAAAAAAAACTATTGAAGAGATGCAGATTAAAAATATTAGGTAAGTACTGAGTTTTTCTTTCTTTCTTATGGAGTGCGGGGTGCCCAGCAACGCATTTGATTGGCGGCCTCGTTGTGGCTGCGACCATAAGAGAATTACAAAGCCATGCATGTTGAAATAATTTCAATTGTAGTACGTGACGTGGTTTTGGATAGCTATCGGCTATTGGCTGGTATTTGCTGGTAGCAGCTCGACCAGGTATGGTGAAGGTGTATGATGTTGAGAAGTCCGAAACCCCTTAAGGATCTCAGAATTAAATCACTGTTGATATTCGAGGACTTGTATCAAACAAAATTAAGCTTAGTGATAAGTAGATAAGGAAAAGCTCACGGGATGAGAAAAACGACCCCAAAACCCATGCCGGATAATCTTTCTCATCATTGCTCAACGACAAACGTTCTTACGATCAAAGTGTTTTATCTGTTCTTTAAAAATAAAAAATGATTGAGAATTTTACCTTGTTAGTGTTTATATTATTTTCAGATCAAATAAATACAAAGAAAATGTTGATATTTTATATATTATCCTAAACGTGACTAAATCGATAATTGAAAAAAAGGTTTTGAACAGGACCTTAGAAGAGTAACTAATTATTCCTCTCCTCTACAATCATTCGATGTCAGAAAAGAGAGAATGGATAGCTTGAAGCTTGAAGATAAAAGCTGAGGAGTCGATAAACATAGAAATGTCAAAGATGAGATCCTAATTGATGCCAGAAATCTTCCTAAAATTAAATTTACTGCTTGATTTATTGTTGGATTTAAAATTTTAAAATATTCCTCTCCGGGCCGAAAAAAAAGAAGCAAGATTTCACAATTTCAGAACAGGCCATTCGAATGTTCCTTCTTTGTATTCAGTCACTGATCTGAAAGCACAAAAGAAGATGATCCTATGCTTACTTCATTACCGGAAGAGAGCAAGTTCTTTCACTTGTCATTTCCCAGGGATTGACCTTTACATCATGAAAACTCTTCCAACCGATTTGTGTCATTCGTAAAAGCTCAAAGAAAATACATCACGTTTAGAAAAAATAAATACGTCTTAACGATTTTATAAGTCTTTCATTATTTTTTGCGCTGTGAGCGGTGAAACCTTCTGCTACGATTTGCTTGAAAACGACCACCAAAAAGGTTCTTAGGCAATGTAACGTCTGCGTGCAACGGATGAGTAAAATAAAACTTGGATCATGTGTTGAGCAACGTGACCTTTGAACTGAAAAGGAAAATATTTTAGGCTACTAAAAGTCTGCTTGCAACTGAGACGTAAGTAAATCTTAGATCACTTTTTGGAACATGTGACTTTTACTTTGAAGCGATAGGCAAGACATCTTGGACTAACTGAAGTCTGCTTGCTAATGAGAGGTAAAAAAACTTGAATCACGGACTATGCAACGCGATACCTGAACTGATGTGCAATATAATCTTGGACTACAAGAAGTCTACTTGCAACTGAGACGTAAGTAAAACTTGGATCACTCTTTGAGCCATGTGAACATTACTTTGAACTGATGAGCAAAAATCTTAGACTATTTGAAATCTGCTTGCAACTGAGACGTAAGTAAAACTTTGATCACTTTTTAAGCTATGTGAACATTACATTGAACTGATGAGCAAAAATCTTAGACTATTTGAAATCTGCTTGCAACTGAGACGTAAGTAAAACTTTGATCACTTTTTAAGCTATGTGAACATTACATTGAACTGATGAGCAAAAATCTTAGACTATTTGAAATCTGCTTGCAACTGAGACGTAAGTAAAACTTTGATCACTCTTTGAGCCATGTGAACATTACTTTGAACTGATGAGCAAAAATCTTAGACTATTTGAAATCTGCTTGCAACTGAGACGTAAGTAAAACTTTGATCACTTTTTAAGCTATGTGAACATTACATTGAACTGATGAGCAAAAATCTTAGACTATTTGAAATCTCTAAAGTGCAACTTTGAGATGTGAACATTACATTGAACTGATGAAAAAATCTTAGACTATTTGAAATCTGCTTGCAACTGAGACGTTTTGATCTTTTTAAGCTATGAACATTACATTGAACTGATGAGCAAAAATCTTAGACTATTTGAAATCTGCTTGAACTGAGACGTAAGTAAAACTTGGATCACTTTTTAAGCTATGAACATTACATTGAACTGATGAGAGCAAAATCTTAGACTATTTGAAATCTGCTTGCAACTGAGACGTAAAGTAAAACTTTGATCACTTTTTAAGCTATGTGAACATTACATTGAACTGATGAGCAAAATCTTGACTATTTGAACTCTGCTTGCAACTGAGACGTAAGTAAAACTTGGATCACTTTTTAAGCTATGTGAACATTACATTGAACTGATGAGCAAAAATCTTAAATTATTTGAAATCCGATTGCAAATGGGGCATAATTAAAACTTCGATTATGTGTTGGACTACTTGACATTTAATTTGAACTGACAGGCAAATCTTAGACTATTTGATCATGATGGGTAAATAAATTTCATGCTAAATAGCGCCTACTCGCTATAACGGTTAAATATGTTTTGGAATATATGGCGTTAGCTCAAAACCGATGGGATACGTGGCGTTTGCTTATAAAATGATGAAAAAAAATCTCGAGTTACTTGATACTAAAAGATAATTAACTTGATACTAAAAGATAAGTAAATATTGGAATTTGTTGTATTTGCTTCTAATGATCGGACAATCATTTCTTATAGCGTGTCATTAAAATTTTGTGTCACGTGACATATTTTTAACCGGGCATCAAAGGCCATCAGATAAATTATATTTAGAAATTAGGACATCCTTGTTGTATATCACGGAAATGAAGAGTAACAGTAAACAGAGGAACTGGCCAAAATTTGGACAATCTCCTCAGAAAAGTGTTTCTGTAAAAGAATACTGAGAATTTCATGGAATGAACATTTTTTACAGTGATGCTCCGCCAGTACAAGTCCCAAGGTAAAGGGTTACAGAGTAAAAGACACAGTTTAAGCTGCTCGAATGGAACTTAGGTCTCACCAATTGAATACAAAGGTTGGTCGCTAAAATGTGCATGGTATGACAGGTCTTAGAACTGGTGTAACTAAGGAATGTACAAAGTATTCCAAAAATCACGCAACAATTGTAAGAAAAGGTAAGCTTGTGAAATAGCAACCAGGAAAAATCTGCATCATCTTCCATAATTCGACCAATAAAATATATTTATAATATATTGTCACATATAGAAACATGATTCTATTTGTTAAATAAATATAAAATTTACAAGGCCATCAATGGTAATGCAACTTTTGGAAAACCCTGCACTTCATCTGAACTCTTGAAATGGAAATAGCTATAGAGTGGCGAGAGTCCAGTTGCTATCCAAGTGTAGGGAACCCAATCTGTCCCACTATTTACCCATAGCTGGGGGAGAAGAAGAGGATTCATACCTTTCCCAAGGGTATTAGCAGGTAAGTGAATACTTGCATTATTTATCCTCATCATCATTTCCATATTCACAAAGTTTCAGCCGTTGTACGCTCCGGCCGTCTTCAGGTGATTGAAATTTCGAATTAAAGCCTTTATTCCGCCCACCGGGAAGACTGTTCTATTTCCACGTGTCATGTCTCACCGGGTGTCTCAGTTATTTCGTTTTAACTCAATTCTCCAAGGTTTGGTTCACCACTGTTATGGCCTGGTACTGAACTCACAACTCTTTGGGTCTAATTACTGGATTTAACCAACGTTTTTATCCACTATCTAACCACTCTCGTCCACTGGGCTCTGTGTTCTTGAGGACACACGGCCCAGTGTTCGAAATAAAGCGTTCAGTTCGAAATTCCAATCACCTGAAGAAGGCCGGTGTGTACAACGGCCGAAATGCTGTGAATATGAACAATGGAGATGAGGCTAACAATCCGAATAATGTAAATCATGAAAGTAATCATAATACCTCATCTCAGAGATATAGACAGATGCTAAAGAAGGCCGGGGGGGGGACAACGGCCGAAAAGGTTGTGAATATGGCAATAAAGATGAGGATAACAGCCCAAATAATGTAAATAATTCAAGTAATCATAATACCTCATTTCAGAGATATAGACAGATGCTAAAGAAGGCCGGGCGTGCAACAACCGAAACTTGGTGAATATGGCAATGAAGATGAGGATAACAGTCCGAATAATGTAAATAATACAAGTAATCATAATACCTCATCTCGAAGATATAGACTGATCCTGCAGAAGTCCGCAGCGTACGTCTTTGAGGAAGAAATTGTAGAGTGGAAAATAATTCGTTACTCACAAGGACGCGGGGACGCTTTCGAATCCTATGTGAGTAATGAGGAAGTTTTTGAGAAAATGTACGCCAAAAGGACACTTACACTTAGAATCAGAAAGTGATGAAAATTCTAGTGCACATAATGAGAAAGGAAAATTTAGAAAATTTAACACTTACTGGCTATATCCAAGACAAGAAAGAGAAATAAACAGCGAATATCCTACCTAATGAGTTTGTGTAAATGTTTGACAGAACAGGGATTGGGAGAGATAGAAGAGAGACGAACCTTACTAAGTGCGTCAAAGGATAGGATGTTGTGGAGAGCCATGATCGCTCACGTCATGAAAAGACACAACATATAGAAGAAGGAACAGAAAACCATATTTTCTAATAGTAACCAAGCAACTTTGTTTGGAAAGATTAATAATCTGTACCGAATTCCCTCATTCAAACGCCACAAAGACGGAAAATCATATTCATTTGAAAAATGGAAACTGAATTCTTTCGAAATCTCATCGAGTAAAGTCCATAAAACCTATTCATTGTGGGCTCTATATTATTGTTCTTTTGACCTACGACCATATTTGGGTTCGTTATGTTAGCCTACTCGCAAATAACCTGGAGAAAGTTATGAATTCACCTCTTCTCCCACACCTTAGTAAATTCGTAAAACCTGCATCGCTAAACCGTTATTATCTAGGAAAAATTCTTACAATCTGAAATTATTTTCTGGCTTTAAATAAACTGCAAAGGGTTGATAAGCCATAAAAACAAATCAATAAATCTTCTCTTTCTACGAATTTTGAATTGTTGACCGATAGATGTCTGTGTTGTACTTTTGAATTTTAACTTAAAAATCGAACCAATGTAAATCTGATGAAGGGAACAGAAATACCGAAACCTCTACCAACATTAAACCAAAGGAATTTATTATACATGTGTTTGTTTAAAATTCTCTCGAAAGTACGGCTTAGTAATGCTTTAAGAATGGTTCCTATTTTGGGATTTTTATGATCACCTCTCTAAGAATTATTCGACAAGAATTGTTCTCCAAGGCACATGGATTTCTAGAATTTGTTCAATTTCTAGATAAGGTCTGTAGCCTTAAGGAAATTAAAGTGCTTAACATGTTTATATAAATGGTATAACAGAACTAGAACAGGAAGGAAGATGTGGAGAGCCGCGGATCTCTCACGTTTTCTTATATTTTTGCTTCTGACATGGACAGGGTTTTTGAAATGTGTTATCTTCTTTTTTTTCTTCGGAAATATGGAATATTAAAGTTGAAATATATCAATTCTAAGAAAAGAATTCGTTACAAATATATAAATATGACCACCTGTTTTAAATAAATTTCCTTTTTCATTTTTATTTATTTGTTTGAAATTTGGTAAAAAAAAAAAAAAATTAAATTAAATGACGTAAACGAAACGCCACATCTTTAGCTACAGAAAAATCTTCCAATATTTTCTTTTGATCGTCATTTCACAAAGAATTCATCTGTTGCATTCATTTACTAGAATTCTCTTGAGATCTGAGCGCTGTCTTTATTTATTTATTTATTTTAATGCTTACAGGTCACGTGACTAAATTAACCGTATAGATCTGAACAAGAAGCATTTAATTTGATAACGTCCATAATACCATTCCTTTTCTCCCAAACTCCACCACCCCTACTACAGTCAATTTTTCCCACATCACCACCACCATCACCACATATTTCAGAATCGTTTTGCATCATTATCAAATCCTCTTCTTTCCCGCCGCCGCCCCCACCGATTTTTATCGCCACGACCACCCACCACCATTACTACCTCTATAAATCAAAATTACACAAACCTTCAATTTTGCTTTTCTTTCTTTACAACCACCACCGCGGCCGCCGCTAGAAAACCATTCTCTTTCAGCTTATCCTACCGTCGCCATAGCGCCATACTTTCTCTCGCCGCCATCTTTTCAAATTTCGTTCCGCACAGAAGAATCAAATTGCGACAATCTTCGAGACACGTATTTTTGAAAAGCAGTAAAATCATTAAAAGATTAATTCGCACGGCAACTAACGATGCGTACATCTGCCCGGCCAGAGTAACTAGCATTCTGTCGATTGAAAAGAGGCGGAGAACCATGCTTTACTTGCGTGTGGATTGAAGGCGCACGTGCTGAATGGTTATTTACACCTGTCGAACGGAATGCCGAATCGTCGGCGAATGTCGGTCGTTAATTATCGGCTCACATGGAACGAAGATATCCAGAATGGAGACGCTGGGGCGAGGCACAGGAAAGCTGGTAGTTAGCGGTTACCTGGTCGGCACAAGTCACGTAAATCTATCAGGACACCAACGCGATCGGCTGAAACAGGGTAATCAATTCATACAAGATTACTATAATCGGAAGGAAAGCGTTTGACAGCCAAATCCAAATAGTACATAGCAAGATAGATACGGAATAACACACACATGCACACACTACACACATACAAACACGCAAGCACACAGACACACAGTCAACGCAAACACTCAGGCACATCTATCTATCTATCTATCTATCTATCTATCTATCTCTCTCTCTCTCTCTATATATATATATATATATATATATATATATATATATATATATATATATATAGATAGATAGATAGATAATAGATAGATAGATAGATACATATATACATACACAATACATACATACATATATACAGAGGCCATACATACATACATATAATAGATAGATAGATAGATAGATAGATGATATGAACAGGACTGCGATAGATTCATATATACATACATACATACATACTTATCTAGATATAAAAGAGGCCAGAGATAGATAGATAGATAGATAGATAGATAGATAGATAGATAGAAAAAATACGGACATAGAAAAGACAAGCTAATATATATAATAGTGGACTTTTCTTTTTTTCCAAATACACCAACTGCTTTGACAGCCAGCTAATCCCTATTGCAGACGCCCACCCAGACACAACAACCTGAAACCCATCGTGAAGGTTATATTGAAACTGTTTATAATCGGACTTTGTTTTAGAACCTAGGAATGAGCGCATAATTTAGTGTGGTCAGCATTTGAACAAGGCCAGTACACACGAACACGAGGTTACGACGACCTGTTATTCCTGCTAGCGCAGTCATTAAGACTATCCACGCTGTTTCGTCCATCCAGTTTCCCGCACAAGGGTTGTATCAACCGTCAGTATGCTCTTTCGTACACGTCGAACGCTGAGTCTCCACAGGCAGATATTAGTTACTACGGGGAAATTTAACCCTTACATTATTGCGGTTAACCGCAATACTTTTGTATTTATACATCTTTAATTAAAGGCGACAGACAAGGTACTGCGATTAAGCTTTTTATTTCATTTTTCTTCTGTTCAAACAAATGTTTTCTTTTCTGAACACAAAGTGTGTAGAAACTGTCCAAATGTTCTGTAATTCCGAGCGCTTTCGGCTACTCTTTTAGCCATTATCAAGGATGATTATATTTTTACAATGTAATTGGATTGTGTGTATGCTTTTAGTGTTATAGAGATACTTTAGAGTGTTTGTTTGTTCTTCATTATTAAGGCTTTCATCATTTTTAATCTTTTTTTACATGTGGATGAGGTTATTATGCTTGTATTTTCTACTAGCATGCTTCGGATGGCGTTTAGTAAGTTTCTGTGTGTGTTTAAATGGATTCTAAACGAGGTGTGGTCGAATAGGTGTGACATAAGGCGTTTGGATAGGCATGTAGCCGTGTGACCGATGTAATCATTTATGAATTCGGTTTGATCAGGAACACAGTTCCTTAAGGGGAATTTGAACTTATAGATAATGATCCTTCGTTGTAATTTTCATTTTACTGGTGTGTTATTATTTTTGAGGATAAGGTTAGCTGTTTTAAATTCTTTGTAGTGGACAATTAATTTGATTTTTTTCTTTGGTTATGTGGATAATCTGGAAGTGTTTCTATGGAATGAATATCCTCGTAAAATCTCCTAGTAGAGATAGTAACAGAAGAATAAAAATGTAATAGAAGAATACAAAATCATACAGAGCAATATAATTAAGAAAAATTTCAAAGAAAAGCCTTGCATATGAATTTTCCAGTTATGAACTTAAATTTATTTTGCAGTTGGCTTACACTGCATCTTCATACTGGTTTATATATACTAAACATAGGAAATAAATATTGATTTTAAAAAAAGAAAGCCAGACAAGAAAGAAAGTAAAGAAAATGTTGTGACAACGGGAGGCGATAAATGGCAGGAACGAGTAAAAATGAAAACAGAAAGGGGGAGGAAGATATCTTTTGGGGTGAAGGGGTGTGGAATGAGGTTTAACGAAAACTATTCCAAACATCTCTTCTGTCAAATGCCATATTATATATATATATATATATATATATATATATATATATATATATATATATATTGATTGATTGATTGATTGATTGATTGCTCTCCATCTTACGCATTGTAGACTTTTTAAATCAGCAGGGACGGAAAAATGTCAGGCTAAACTATGGTGTATTAGTAAAGATTTCATTATATATATATATATATATATATATATATATATAACCGGAAGAGTGTCCTAAAAGGGAAAGTGAAATTGATTGATTCGATTTTCCACATTATTTAAAGACAGAAAATATTTTTACATTGTAAGAATTTTTTTTTGAGATGATAATGATACTTAATTTTACTGATTAACCCATACCTGGGGAGAAAAGGTGGATTCATAACTTCCCCCAGGGTATTTGTACGTAAGTGAACATAACGAACCCAGCGGAGATTGAAACTCGGCTGCCCAATTAACAATTCTAAACCATTATCCATTACACCACCCACACATCCAAGCGTACAGAACTTGGTATTCCCAAGCTGTCACCCACGTACGCGGATCAGTGTTTCAATGTGCTGTGGCCGTAAGCCTCGAGAAGAAACTGTTAAGAGAGAACTTACGCTTGCACTTGACAATTTTAAGACTGAGATTATGAGACCTAACTGCCAATCTAGTAATTCACCTAAATTCGAGATAAATGCCCAAAAGAACATTTGCCGCGAAAATATGTATAGAAAAGGCCCAGGGAAATTACGTTAAATCAAGTGAAAGTGATTGAAGACGAGATGCCAGATAAGGATCGATGACGCTATAGATGCTTCTTTAGATTTTTCAAGAAAATCGAGATATATAGAAACAGCAGCAGGCAAGAAGTGGCAGCAATGTTCGACGAATGGTAGGCTTATAAATGAGCAAGAGAAAAATTGTCTAGCACGGATTAGTAAACCAGCTTTCCGATCAGCGGACTTAGTTGAATTGTTTCAATATAATCGTTCAACTTCATGGCGTTGGGAAAAAACGCAGTGAGTTGTTCTCTTGAAGTTTAGCGTCATCCATGTTAAGAAAAGTAATAATGATCACTTTCATTATTTTATTATTAAAGCGGTAAATCTACGTAAACACGCTCCTAATGAGTATAAAACCGAACAAAAAAATTGTGCTCACAACCCTCATATGAGATCCGTTTTTTTATTAATAGAAAAGAAAAAGTTAACACTGAATAATATCAACTATGAACACGGCCACAATTTTCTGACCGTGTTTGGAAAATAAAAGATTCCTATAGCTTTAGATACATAAAACTATCTCTTCATTTAAAAAATAAAAATAAAATCATCCTTGATAATGGCAAAAAATATAACTGAAAGCGTTTAGACATACAAAACATTCAGACAATTTCTACATAATTTATGTCCAGAAAAGAAGAAAAAGAACACAAGTAAATTTAAATAAAAAAATTAACCGCAGTATCTTTCACTGATTTTTAATGAAACTTATATATATATATATATATATATATATATATATATATCGAGGTAAGGTGAGAACGAATAGAGCACAATTTCAAAGTTCCTAACATTCAGGGCTCAATACAAAGTAGAGTAAATTACAATCGCCTCTTGAAATGCGTTGATACGCATCGAAACACGGTTATAATTGTGTAGCGATTTTGCCATGTTTTTCGATGTAATGTCGTAAAATAAAGTATATATATATATATATATATATATATATATATATATATATATAAATTATTTTTATTTTTTTTTTATAGATACAAATATTTATGTAAATGCTCTGTTTATAATAAACAGTATTAACAACATTTACCCGCCTGAATGTCCTAGAAATAAACATAAAAAATGTCTTAAAATAATTGTGTCGTTGACCATTTCATCCATTTCATAATATATATATATATATATATATATATATATATATGGGTGTGATAAAAAATATATGTACACGCACATATACTTGCATCTACGTATAAATATATTTCTTAGGTGCTATTAATATAGTGCTCAATTTTATGTGACAGAGATACAAGTATCTGTTAGTAAATATACATAATATCCAACGTCGATAGCACGACTCGGAGTTTCATGCAGTCTTGCAATCTTCAGGTGCGGATCCTATTCTGACCGTTATAATGGTCATAATATGCATAATACTCCGAGTCGTGCTATCGACGTTGTATATCATGTATATTCACTAATAGATAGATAGATAGATAGATAGATAGATAGATAGATAGATAGATTATACATTTTTACATACAGATAAAAACAATATCTTCACTACAAAGATGCAACTTCGTTTCGATGCATTTAGTTTCACCTCGACTGGTGAGAACCAAAATTCTCAAGAGAGTTGTTCATAACCATTTTGGTTCTGACCAGTTGAGGTGCAACTAAATGCACCGAAACGAAGTTGCATCTTTGTAGTGAAGATATTGTTCTTGTCTGTATGAAAAAAATTATAATAAATAATTATTTCTCTACTCCCGGTATTGAGTCCTCTTTTGAATTAATGCTGTGAACGTTAGAATTTATATATTATTTTCGTTATCATTACATTTGAATATATATATATATATATATGTGTGTGTGTGTGTGTGTGTGTGTGTGTGTGTGTGTGTGTGTGTGTGTGTGTGTGTGTGTGGATGTAGGGGGTTGCAACAAATTACCCACCAGGCTAAAAATTTATTTGTTTCATTTTTATCTCTAATGCAATTTCAGAACTTGTGTTTGTATTAAGTCAGGACTGCAGTACGATTGCGCAATTCCCATTGAAACAGCACGAGGCAAAGAGAGAACGGAACATGCATAAGTTATGAGACAGCAGAGGAAGAATAGCATAAAATTTAATTATATATCTAGTGACATTAAAAGACATATCAATATTTAGAATAGCTAGCAATGACATGAAAGACAGCGTTAGTTTGATGTGGGATAAAGAAATAAAAATTTAAAAATTAATCAGGATATCTGTAATGGCATCATCAGTGAGAAACATGTTTGTTGCACGCGAAATATGTTAAGTTGCTTTATCTTTCACTTTTTCCTATATCTGGTAATATTAATTTTCTTGCTTTTAACGATTCAATAAACCATTAAATTTCCACCGCCACATTTAACATAATATATATATATATATATATATATATATATATATATATATATATATATATATATATATATAAAAAAGACAATATGTATAAGGGTAAAAGACAATAGGAAAACTATATTATTACCCGGCGCGTTTTTTGTCCAATGTGGAATTCTTCAAGGCAAAAGCTAAATGAATTCATTGAAAACAAAGTAACTATCAACAACAAAACAAAATGTCAGTAACAAATAGAAGAATTTAGAAAATGCTATTGTATTAATATTGTCAACTGAAAATTACGTCAAGTACATTCACGTTTAGAAATATTGTTTTTTTTATTGTTGTTTTGAGGGATTCAACCATTTAATTCAAGAAATCAAAAGAATGTGAAAAGTTTTCCTTTTGTTTATATATATATATATAAACAAAAGGAAAAATTATAATAGGTGATGCGTTTTTTCCTCTGACGAACTTTATCAAGGAAAACGTGAGGATTTTATTTTGCAACACGTCTAGGTAAATTATAAGGGATACTAAGTTGAGAATTTTACCACAAACTCTTCTTATTTTTTATACGTAAATGATTCTCTATTACTGTATTCATATTTCTACCCGATATTTTCAACAAACTTAATAACATCGAAATCACAATAGATTTGACCTTTGAATCTAACCTTCCAAGATATCATACTGCATAGAAGTAATAAAGACCATCAGTTGGAGGTTTGCCGAACATCTCCCAACAAAAATGACCTCATCAGTTTTTATTTCCACCACTGCAACAGGATAAATTCTGGAATAATTATCGGATTTTTTAAGAGCACTAAAACTATGCAGCCCACAATACTTACCTGAAGAAGAAACGTACATAGAAATTACTTTCAAAAACCTCCAATATCCTCATCATTTCATTCACAATGCTAAGAGAAAGACATACAAAATATACAACCGCAAAACATAACATTACTGACAACAATAAAAATGGCATAAACTAGATAAAAACACATATAATAGTACCTATTATCTCTCTAACAGGTACTATCCAAGAGAATTTATCCAATCTTAACAAAATAAAAGTAATTAAGACCACATACCAAAAAATATCGGATGTGAACAGAACGAAAAATACTCAACACAATAATAATTCTGAAACAGAATATATAATTTATATAAAATAAATTGTCACAATTGATCTTCACAATACTTTGGGAAAACTTGGAGGAATTATAAAAAAAATGTATCAGTGAACACAAAAAGTATCTTATTCACAAAAAAATTATTAAATGCCTAAAGAATGATACACTTATTAAAAGAGAAAGCAATTCACTTAAACGGAAAATCTGCGCTCAGAATTTTTCAAATATTTTCTTTCGCGAAATAATTATCTCTTTCTAAAACCAACATAAAAGATGTTTAAAAATTAAAAGTAAAATGGTTAAATTTTAATATCTTTTATTTCAAATAAATAATACATGAATTTATCCCAGACTAAATTGAATACTTTAAATATTAATTGCATAAAAAATTCAACAAAATAAAATATTCACTTTAGTTTATTCAGTCAGTTATTTGCCATGCGTGATACATGCTTAGGCAACCATGCGTCTTTCGATACATGACTGACGAGGCAGATTTTTTTTCCGCAGTTTTTCCCGCCATTTCTTTCTGCTGTAGACCAGTTGCCATCAAAGGCTATAGAAGCCGGTCTATTTACCCGTAGCCGAAGTAGAAGAGGATTCAGACTTTTCACAAGGGTATTAGCATTTAAATGAATGTAATGGACTGTAATTCGCGGCTCTCCGATTCCTCAATCCGAGTCGCTATCATCTACTCCACTCCTCCGTTGAATTTTCAGTTAGCCTGATAAATATTTATGGGTGTCTCATAAAATTTTAAAAATCAAAAAACTATAAATATTTTCACTTTTGTCTATTTTCACTTGTTGCGAAATTACTTAGATTTGATTTGTGAAAGTCCGTCAAAGGACGAAGCGTTCTGGCTGAGATAAGTTTGCCTTTTCTCTTATTTATATTGTTCTTTTACACATATATTGTAGCTACGTGATTTTTTTTAAACACAAACATACGCACATACACACATATATATATACATATATATACATACTTATACATGGACACACAGACACACACACATATACATACAAACATATATATATATATATATATATATATATATATATACATATATATTCATTCTTGCATTGTTGACATAAAAATTAATACTATATATGCCAGGCATCCTACTACTTTTCTTTCTCTCTCTCTCTCTCTCTCTCTCTATATATATATATATATATATATATATATATATATATACTTTAAAAATTAAAAATTCGGAGACCCGTTGAATATGCTACCTTGAATACTATAAAGGTTGAAACTAACATATCGGCTTCAACCGATCTCTATTTTTAAATGCACGTTATTTTTTTACTACTGTTTCCTGGTCTGATTCAATATATATATGCGCATGCGTGTGTGAGTGAGAGAGAAATATGGATCTCTCTCTATATATATATATATATTTGTGTGTGTGTGTGTGTGTGTGTGTGTGTGTGTGTGTGTGTGTTTCTGTCTGTGTATGTGTGTCTGTGTAAAATAAAACTATAACGAAATTAAAACTTTGATATTAGACCAATAATAAAGAAGAAATAAATAAATGAACATGTTTTCTTTTGGTATCAGGAAATAAAATACAATTTAACAGGAGAAAAATCATTTCTTTTTGATCTTACGCATGCGCACATTCCTCGATTCACAGAGAACGCGATCAGGCTGCCGGAAAAGGCATAAATTTCTTTGTCATTTATCGGCTGTTATCAAATATGACTTTCAGCTGAAACCCTGGCAGGTGAACCTCGACATCGCGACGCGTACTATTGATTACTGCACTTGAAACGCACAGGAGAATTATGCCTGTCTAATATATATTATATACATGCAGATACACACACATATATGTACAGGAACAGGGGTTCGGAAGCTCGAGGAGGAGAGACGATTGGTGCAGTCTGTCCAACAGGCTCAGCAGAGTCGATGGCTCAACTGGGAGGGTATTGATTGTGTTCAGATCAGGCAGCATATAAAGTTGCGGCATCAACGGGAAATTTGAGATGGGAAGTGCAGTAACTACGCCCCTGTCGGTTGTATACGGAAACCTGCACTATATACCGTCATTCTGTCCTTGGTCCTGGAGGTTGTGATAGAAGCTTCAAGAAGTGCTAATATTCCCTCATCTGGACCTACGTAGGGTAGCCTTCCTGAAGCAAGGTGTGACTGACACAAGGCAGAAGACCAGGTCGGAGAGCGTAAGGAAGGGGACAGTGTTGGTTGATGCTACACTGCCAGGGGAGGTTAGAGTGTCTAGACTGAGGCCAGATTTAAGGTTGATTGATAGCGAGAAGAAACATCATCTGTTGCTTGGCGAGCTGATGGCGGCATGGCAAGAAGGGATTGAAGAGGCTTAGCTGCTTCGATATAAGGAACTGGTGACTGAGGTCCGTGAGAGGGGATACGGTTGCACCCTGGCGCCGTTTGTGGTTGGCTGTAGAGGATTTCCTGCTGCTTGCTTAAAGAGATTCCTCAAGTGTGCTGGTGTTCAAAAGCCGAATTAGTGATGAGAAAGCGATGGAAGGCAGTGCATGGATTACCCGGAAATTCGTATCGCGTCCAACTAAGAGAGACCGGTGGTAACTTGACATCATTCAAATGTTCGGGGCCCACACTGTGGAGAGGTACTGAGATTAATGGGCCGAAACTATTTTGAAGCACGGCGCTCAGCTGAGATTTGCAGCTGGTCTGTAACATTTGATATATATATATATATATATATATATATATATATATATGTGTGTGTGTGTGTGTGTGTGTGTGTGTGTGTGTGTGAAAATATATAGGAAATAGGAAAAGAACTCGTTAGGTCAATAATCCAAAGTTCTTTAGTATTTTTGTTATTATTTTTAAAAAAACAGTGCTCGATACAAAAGTAGAGCCTAAATATAATTATTTATTTAAAAATATGATTCCATCGCTACATAAGAGTTCTCATGTTTCAAAACAAGAGTCGAAAACTTCAATATAATTATCTGAATTAAATTGAATTAAAGTACCAAGCTGTGTTCCATCTTCAAGCGAAATTTTTTTGGGAGCCAAAAACAAATTTCGCTTGAAGATGGCTGTTGATGTAACGATGGAATAAATAATTATTATACACACACACACACACACACACACACACACAAAACATATATATATATATATATATATATATATATATATATATATATAAACCTTCAACGATAGCACGACTCGGGGTTTCATGCAAAAGCAATCTTCAGGTGCTGAGTACAGTCTATATTTAGCATCTAAAGATTGCATTGTATATGAAACTCCGACTCGTGCTATCGGTGGGAATATGTACATTTATTAATACATACTTAATAGATTTGTTTCATTACACCGGGAACTGTTTTATTTATACCAACATTATATGTGCGATATAAATATATATATATATATATATGTGTGTGTGTGTGTGTGTGTGTGTGTGTGTGTGTGTGTGTGTGTGTGTGTGTTTGCTCTCGAGTAATAGTTTCATTAGAGCCTCTCACTGCTCTACCGATTTTTCTACGGAAAGAGCTCGGACGAACTACATTCCCTGGTTCCGCCGAGTGAAACATTCACGCCAAGGACCCGCTATGACACTTACCGTCATGGGTCCTTACCAATAACTACAGAATGAACTCTTCCTAACACTATGTATACTACGCCTCTGAAGAGAGAGTGCCGAATCGAGTCGAGTCGATAGTAGTTCACTCCAAACCAGACTGACAGTCATACTAACACCTTCCACATCTTGTATTATTATTTCGTGTAATATGCCTTCGTTATTTCTACTCTTGTGTTCGTGTTGTTCTTCCTTGGTCCTAACCTAAACCATACCACTTACATAGCAGCAAACTACCCTCATTTCCTCCATATTCCATCGGTGATTGGTAAATTACACTCGAACCGCTTCTTCCCGCGGAACACAGCCCCCCCCTCCCTGTGGAATCGACTCGCAACAGGACGTTTCCCCAATTTCTACAATCTCAACCTTTTTAAGTCTAGGGTTAACAGTTTGTTCCACTCCTATACACTCAAAAAGCCTGCTAACGAAACCCTCTACCTTGAGTGACACCCATGCCTTGTTAATGGTGAATCATACTGTAAAAAATTTGTAGATATATATATGCTTCCTATATTTCATTTATCCCATCATATGAAAGCTCGTCGTATTCACATAAATAGAAAAATAAATATGAAGGAAAAGCAAGGATTATCACTTTCAAATAATTCGAAAAGTAAATAATGTAAATAATCTGGATAAAACGACAAACATAATACATAAATACTATGTTAATACCTATATAATATTGTAATAATATCATAATACTCATATAATATCATAATAATATCAAAATACCTATATAATATCATAATAGCATCATAATACCAAAATAATATCATAATACCAAAATAATATCATAAAAATATCATAATACCCATATAATATCATAATAATATCATAATACCTAAATAATATCATAATAGTATCATAATACCAAAATAATATCATAATAATATCATAATACCTAAATAATGTCTTAATAGTATCATAATACCAAAATAATATCATAATAATATCATAATACCTATATAATATCATAATAGTATCCTAATACCTATATAATAGCATAATAATACTGCCTAGCAGATCAATAACGTCGATAATTGAAAAGAACTTAACTAAACGTTACTTTACTGCCTTACTTGGGGAGGGGGGATCGATTAAAAAACATGTCCATGGAATATATACGTAAAGCATCTCGGAATTAAAGTAAAAAAGAAAAAAAGGATTTTTTACAAAACAATCCACTCAATGCTTTTGACGCTCATCGTAACAAGATTGACTATAATTTTGATTTAAATAATGCAGTTTTACTTAAAAGTAAAATACATATCTACATATTTTTAATACATACTAATAAATATTTTTATATATCAAGAATAATTTTGGTGAAAATATATAACAAAGAAGGGGAATACATTAAGGCATCTGGAGATGTCGATTGACATTGAATTTGTAAAGTTGGAGATTATAGCAATAAGAAGAAAGGAGTTCCACAGACGGGAAGCACTTGTTAAAGGGGTCCCAGCTATGGACAAACAGTGACCCCCACAAACAAAAACAAAACATTATGAAAGTATAAAAATACATTTTTATAGTAAAAATACCAGCAATACGTTTTCCTATAAAAACAAAAGGAACAAGAATACATATTCATTGTAAAATGAGCAACAATACATTTTATCTGTTGAAGGCGTTCAAAATATATTTACTTGAAACCATAAAATATTTAGATATAGTCATTATTTTAGATATAGCCATTTAGTCTGAGTTTGATATGGCGCTAAACAAAATCAAACAAACAACTCATTCTGTCCCACCCCTTACTACCGCCTTGTGTCATAGTGGCATTATCGCCTTACTTGGGGCGAACTGATTTTTAAAAAGCAGTAGTAAGCTGAAAGAGTTCGCTTAGATCATGTATCTGGAGACATTTAATTTAAAAATTAGAATTATGTATCCTTTTATCTTCAAGTTTCTCGGTGTAGAATTGTAACCGACGTTTGTTGTATTTCGTTCCTAACCATTAAATATAGATAATTACAGCGATAAAAAAAAACAGTATTTATTCGGAAGAACACCTTTCGGAGTACGAAATGCGTGACAGTATATTCTATTTTGTCATTAAATTGACCTGATATATAGAGTCTGTATATCATATATATATATATATATATATATATATATATATATATATTGAAGCTTGAATAAGCATGGAATAATAATAATACAACACAAAATGTACGTAACAAAATGTATTGAAACAATGAAAAAAGGTACACAATATTTACAGGTAGTTTTGGTATATTCTTGGGAAGACTGTTCCTGCAGAATGGGTTGACTAAGTCGCAGTCGGGCAGAGTCTCTGGATTCGATCTCTTAATCTTCCGTCGTCTTCCGGTACCAACCCATATTTATATGGTCGGTACTCCACTTATGTAAATTAGGTGTATCATACACAACAATATATATATATATATATATATATGCTTTGCTACAAAAATCTCCTGAGCCGACGAAGCATAGAAATGAATACAATATGGGAACCAGTAATAAGGAGTCCCAGAGTAAAGCAAAATTGCAATATGAGCTCTGGTAAAAACATGTAATGATAACTGCAAAAAATTTCAATATGAGCACTGGTAAAAAAATGATTGCTGAAGACACATGGCACAGTGGATAAAGGTGTTAGTTAGACCCAGTGACAGGATTCAAGGAGTGCGGGTTCAATACCCGGTTAAAGCAGTGGAGAACTTTCAGAGGGAATTAACAGAAGATAACTGACATCAATTAACGACCGAAACGCTGTAATAAATATGAAAAAAAATGAGGACGATAGTCCGAATAATGTAAATAGTGTACATAAGACTTACAAACTTACTGACAGGGACTGACGTGCATTGAAACGCAATGTGACAAAAAATCATCGGACAAATAAATAGCCATCTGAATAGTTCAGTTTCTACTAAAACTGTTCACTGTGAGCTCCATAAGGCTGCATATCATGGAAGAGCCGCTGTGAGGAAACCTCTTCTCTCCACTCGCAACATTCAAAAGAGGTTGAAGTGGTGCAGAGATCACAATACCTGGTCTGCAGACCAATGGAAGCAAGTCATATTCTCAAACAGGTATTCAGGACGACCTGACGATTGTGCTACAAAGAATGTCACTCAGAGTAGCAGAACCTTGATTATATATACCAAACATAATATGAAACGTCAACAAACATCCAAGTTGAGAACAAAGGTCCACGTGTAAATAGTGTTAATAACGATAGCTGCTCGCCATCTCAGAAATTCATACAGAGATATGCGTGCTTCAGATGAATATAATAATTTATTAAATTAAAATAAACACTATCCTATTATTTTCGTTCATATAGTTTACTCGTAAACTGCTAGAATTTTTACACAATTGTACGCACCAAACAGATAAATTAAGAGAATTCATTTTTGAAATGTAACTTTATGGCTATTTAATAATTTTTGACGGTATGATATTCCTTAAAGCATTCCCTGCACGAATGGTGCTGTGCGTTCTTTGCGAAACTCTCATCACCATTTTTCTCCATTTTTTTCTCTTCGAGAATTACGCATGCAGAATTAACACTGAATGTATTTGCAGGCGCGTAGCCGACGGGTAAGAAAACTCGCTTTCTAACCTTGAGTCCAGAGTTTGAATCTCAAAATGTTCGACTTCTGAGGAAAATGACTTCTTAATGCTATCGGGATGGGAAGTTGACTCCAGCCAGTGGCACCTTTGCAAAATGCCTGAAAATCATACCACGGGTTGATTTAAGCTTTGTGTGTAAAATTAGACAGACGGAATTTTTCGTTGAATGTTGTGACCGATGCTTTGAGCGTCAGATTATGTCTTCTGTGCCAGTAATTGAAACTAAGTTAGGCTCAGCATAGTTACTGTTTACACTACTGGTCGGTTCTGTGGGTTTTGAAAAAAGACAAATGAATCAGAGAAGACGTCTCCACCAAGGATGGAGAGCCACCCTAATAAATGTACATACTTTGGAAACGAGCGGTCAGTCATTATTTACAAGCAAATACACCAGGTAATGACGTAAACTCGCGAATCCGAATAAATATAATAATCTCGGTAATTCTAGAGTTGTCAATTACACCCTTGTGCAAATTAATTGAAACAAAATGAATAATTCCTTTATTATTTACTTTTTTCGTATTTTTTCAGTGAAATATGACGCAGGGCACATGTTAGTACTTCGTATGTCCATTCCACGAAATCTTTCCTTGCAGATGACCACATCGATTTGATTTAAATGAGGATAGTTTCCGGGCCAGTTTATAGTACTTTGATTTGCTCACTGGTAATGCTTGCCAGTATGTTAATACAGCGTTACAATTTTCAGACGCTTCCTTGGAGTAACCTCCATCGCAGACAATGGCCGTAGGACAACTACTCAACAGGCGAGACAATAGCGTCTGGGCGTGATGAAAAGCTGACGCAATCACAGATGACGCAGTATTTTTCAGAACCAAACAAATTTTATCATACACCCCGAAAATAGATTAATATTACTGCACACCAGCGCAAATGACCTAATTTGAGGAAAAAATAGAAATCGATTACATCCTGTCACTCCGGTGCGTCTAAAACTGACCGTATGGTGAAAGAAAGGAAACAAGGGCAGTCGTTTCAATTAATTAGAATAAGGATGTGGTCATTTAAACTCGAATGATGACTGAATTATACCCGTTTCGATGAAAAAGGTTTAAGCCATCAATTAATGATGTCCGCCAATCTCGAATGAAACCTTAAGAAATAACGACCGCTGTTTAATAATTAAATTTAAATATTTTACTCAGTGTCGTTACTAGAGACCTTACTTAGTGTCCTCACTAACGACTGTACATCCATGAGAGACAGATAGAAAAATAGACTGAAAAAAAAATGATTTTTTTCTTTAATCATGTCACTCCATGCAAAACAGTAAAACCACTAAGACACAAGGTGTTACTGATTGAAAAAAAAAAAAAAAAAGAAAAACGCTACTAAGGAGAGAGAACAATAAAAGAATAATCAAGAGGACAGAAGATAACGATTGAATTTTTGAAAATCAAAGTAGGCTGGAAAGTATAGAACCAGAACAGAGTTCCAAAAGCGAAAAGTGCAATAGAAGGAACTGTAAGCCTAAAACTTACGGTTACATTCAGCCAAATCAACTGTAAATTGGTGAGGCCGTGCTGACAACTATTTACATTCATACAAAATGGTGTAACTTTAAATAATAAAATTCGCTTTTGTTCAGCTGTCTGCATTGGAGAAGATGTCAGAAACCAAGATTTGGCGGTAAAATAGGAGACGGATTGACTAATCAGAATTGTCTATGCCATGTCCTTTCAGAACGTAAGCGACCATGACGCCATTTCTTAAATATATTTCTGTAAACTTAGATGGAGCCATGCTGAATTGCACACATGTCAAAGAACCAATAGTGACGTTCCCAAATCGACAAAAGACAGAACTTTTGAATTGTTATCTGACTCCAGAGAATACTTAAAGATTTTCTGCCGCACACAAGCAGAAGACTTTCGTGATTTTATTCCGTCTATCATACTGTGCGGAACATTGTTATTAATTAGACAGTGGATCGACAACATCTTCGTGAAGTAAATAAATATCTTTGGCTGTTGATTTGGCTCAGACTGAAGGTACCAATTTGTAGGTTTCAAAATCGGTTATGCGGTCCTGTGCAGGATTAGTAATTTTCTTGATGAACCAAATAAACATTAGTCTGTTTATATTGTGAAACAATTGCCAATAACACTTGCAGCAACAATACACAGAGGCGTCGAAAGCATGAACAAATAAGCCACAGAAAATCCACTAATCTTAACGTCACCCAAATAGATAGAGAGATAAAAACATATATAATGAGTGCTAGATAGGCGTATAGAGAGAGAATTGAGCACACTGAGATAGATGTATACATATATATGGCATATGATAGATAGATAGATAGATAGATAGATAGATAGATAGAAAGTGATTAGTACAACCATATATATATAGATAGATAGATAGATAGGAACAAACTGGGATAAATATGAACAAACTGGGATAGATATGAACAGAAAGAAAGAAAAAAAGAAAGAGAACAGGTTAAAATCGTTTTCTGTCAGCCAGACTGTCTTCCCAAATGAGCAATAAGAAGAGGAAAAAGATCATTCAGGCCTTCAGTAATGGTAGCAATATTCATACTGTGGCACCCATCTTTAAATTCCCTTCAATAACCATCAAGAGAACGGTGGATACATTTTAAAAAGACTGAACCCTATAGAGGAAAACTGGCTTAGAAGGTCACAGTAGGAAGAGGGATGATAATTTCAACTTAGAGCTAAACAGATCAATTAGAAAATTTCCAACTCAGTCCATAAAACTTTTGGCACGTAAGAGAGTAGTTTCAGCTATGACAGTCCAAAGACCATTGAAAACTTGAAATTAAATCGTAAGGGAAACCTTTGACGCACATTGTTACTCCAGGACAGAAAGTTAGAAAGTTAGAAGGCGAAGATCATCATAAGTTGGAAAAATGATCCCGCAATAATATATATATATATATATAGAGAGAGAGAGAGAGAGATAGATCTAGATACACCTAGTGAGCCAGACAAACCTACCTAGGTTTGTCTGGCTCCTAGGTGTATCTAGGTCTGCTCTACGGTTGTATTGAGCTTTTTTGTTAGTTAGTTGTTACTCGTATCGGGGTTTTTTCTTTGGGCTTCAGACCTGCATCTGTGCGATTTTTTTGTCGGCAGAAGTTCATGTTTGTAGCTCTTTCTTTTTTAAAACTTTTTTTCCTCGAGATTGATTTGATTAGCAAATCAAAAATTCGAGGGTTTTCGAAACGAGTCTAGTTATCTATCTATCTATCTATCTATCTATATATATATATATATATATATATATATATATATATATATATATATATATATATATATTTGAAATTTAGATCAATCCTGCTTCAGCTTCCGATCCTTAGCTATGATTAATTAATGACGAACATCACATTTTCATTTATGATCGATTTCTACACGATTCTTCTGTTAAACTTGGAAAGTTGGAAAGTAATTATACATTCTTACAAAGTAGAACCCAATAGAATTCCAGTAAGATATCTTTAATCATTTCTAAGATACAACGGTTCAAAGCTTAATCTAACAATTGGACAATTTTGCTCTTACACACGTTATATGAGCACACTTAAATAAATGCATACAAATAGATAGATAGATAGATAGATAGATAGATAGATAGATAGATAATATTAGTGGTAAATATACACATACATGTGCAATCATATATCTAAAATTTCTCTCACTTAAACCGTCTGTGACTCCCCTCTTTAAAACTTCTCTCTGTTAAATTCCCCCCCCCTTATCTTTAGACCTTCCTGTTCTTTCGTCTGTTGCTTTCATTTACTCTAACATTTGCCCGACACTCTCATACATACACTCTCACTAAATTTTATTTTTTTTTTATTGCCGGAGTTGTTTTTTCTGTTTTCTGTTTGAATTTGTAGGTCTGATGAATTGGATTGTATTTACGATTCCAATGGAATAAATTATGACCATGGAATATTAGTGTTTTTTTTAATATTTTTTTATTATATTTATATAGATATATATATAGATAGATAGATACATGAGATATAGATAGATAGATAGATAGATAGATAGAAACAGGCACGTATATAATAAGTTCTAGATATAGAGAGGGTGATAGAGAGATGAGCACACTGAGATATATATATATATATATATATATATATATATATATATATATATATATATATTATATATATATATATATATATATATATGAAAATGTAGATATATAGCTAGAGAGAACAGACAATAGCACACCGACATATATACATAGATATGAACAAACTGAGATAGCTAGATAGCTAGATAGATAGATAGATAGATAGCTAGATAGCTAGATAGATAGATAGATAGATAGATAGATAGATAGATAGATAGATAGATAGATAGATGAGCAGAACGATATCGATACAAACATACGAACATATCCAGGCAGTTATGAAAAGAAAAAAACGTATTAATGTCGATGTAGACGCAGAATTACAACCGAACCTATTCGAACCGGTTCCTCGAACGTATTCCTCTTTTGTGCCCTCAAAGCCGGTGAATCACAACTGAATGATTTTCGTTTCTGCTGCATTTTAAGAGAACACGGCTGAATCTATTCCGATTGTCACACAAAGGATTTTAAGTCATCTTGAATTTAATTTAATATACGAACCAGACTTTTATGCTGTGCTTCTTTCTTACTGCCGGAAGAACTTTTAAAGACATGTAAATAGATTTCATGCAACCTGGGAAGATTTTTAATCAAGGAAGTGCGACAAGCCATGCGTTTTATGGAAAACGGAAAAAATATCCAGGTTTTAGAGTGGAAAACCGAAAATACAGATAACCTCAGAGAAATAGATGAAAAAAAATTCTTCAAAAAAATAAAATAATCAACTGTGAATGCTTCTGTTAAAAGTTATCCATTGCTTGAAAAATCCTCTCTGTTGGCAGCTACTATTCATAAGTTTCAATAAACTGCAAATCAAGTGTAATTCTTGTACTTACAATGTACGCTTTTTTCAATAAAATGCATTTAAATTTTCAACTATTAAAATGCTAAATAGATCTTGCATCAAGCATATTTTGTATAGATGTTGTATCAAGTATAACTTTCACGTTTAATATAACTTGTATCAAGTGTATCTAGTATCAAGTGTATCTTGTATCAAGTGCATCAAGTGTATCGGGTAATTTGCAGTTCAAGCCCCGCGCTCAGTTTTTATGAAAAATTTCCCATATAGTTACATTTACGTGTCAATGTAACTTGTATGTAAACAACACCAGTAATGGCGGGCAGACCCGACGCGAATAAGTCCGAAATTTTATTGTCGATAAGTCCAAAACGGTAGATTTTAGAAAAATTTCTTTGTTATTTTCTCATTAAGCAGTTACATTTACGAAGAATTTTTTTCTAAAATCTAGCGTTTTGGAGTTATCGACAATAAAATTTCGGACTCATTCGCGTCGGGTCTGTCCGCCATTACTGGTGTTGTTTACATACATTTGCCTAGAAGTTGTCATACGCGGAAGCTTACTTAGTTAATGGCCTTTTTACTGATCTTACTCGTCACAATTACTGTACAAGGGTTAGGGTTAAGGGCAGCGTTTATGTTTTCGGTAAATTTATTTAAAGTTATTTAGAAAAGCAATTAGAAGTGTTGTTTTATAATAAAAGAAATTAAATAATAAAATAAATAATTAAATAAATATTAAAACAAATTGTAATACTAATGAAATCTTATTTTAAGTTACTTAATAACCATGCTTTGTAAAGTTTTAAAATTTAATAAAAAATAACAAATTTGAACCTTAAATTTGTTCTTGTTATTATTATTTCCTTTCAAGCATTTTGTATTTTTTAAATAATCAATGATGTTTTTAAATTTCGCGCAAAGTTTTCCATGCGCATTAATCAAGACAAGTGAAGTTTCCGCGAATGATTACTAAGACGCAAATGTAAACAAACACATTCAGTAATGGCTGCTGTATTGCAGCCGCGGCGCGAATGAGTCCGAACTTTTTATTGTCGATAACTCCAAAAAGGTGGATTTTAGCAAAATTTATTTGTTATTTTCGAATTAAGCTTCTAAAATTACACATCAATATACCTATTCATGAAATGTTTATTAGAAGCTGAGCGCGGTGCTTAAACTGCAAATTATCCAATATATATCTTGTATCAAGACTATCATGTATAAAGTATAGCTTGTATCTTATATATTGTAACTTATATCAAGCGTTTGTGTCAATTCTAATGTCTAAAATGTTTAATATTTAAAATGTTTAATTGAAAAATGAAAAAAGAATCTGTTTATATTTTTGAGATGAGGTATTATGTACACTATTTGCATTATTCGGACTATTGTCCTCATCTTTGTCGCCATATTTATCACAACGTTTCGGCCGTTGTACGCTTCGGCCTTCTTCAGTTGGTTGGAATGTCGAACTGAACCCTTTATTTCGCTCACAGGGGTAGACTGTTCTAGTTCCACGTGCCATGTTTAATGTCAGTTATCAGTTATCTCCTATTAATTCCTCTCTGAAAGTACTCCACTGCCTTAATCGGGTATTGAACTCACACTCTTTGGATCCTGTCACTGGATCTAACTAACGCCTTTATCCACAGTGCCATGTGTCCTGAAAAGACCGGAGCGTACAACGGCCGAAACGTTATAATAAATATGGCGACAAAGATGAGGAGAATAGTCCGAATAATGTAAATAGTGAAAAAAATTGTTCTATTTTCTCAGTCTCTTGGATACTCATGGCTCTCCACAACATCCTAACATCTGTAGCTCTTGGCAACATTTATCCCTTTAACATCCTTCACAACCTCGTTTCGCCATCCAGTCACACATACAAGCCAGGACTGTGACCGCTGCTTTCTTCTGTCCACTTTAACTTCCTTATCTCCTGTGAGTGTCAAATTTGCCAATTGATTCTTCCTATAATAATAATAAGAAAAACGAAATTAAACCATTACTGTATAAAGTGTCCTTAAAATATGAGCTCATTTCTTTTTATTCATGTTATTGGCTAATGGTAAACTTAGGGCTCACAGATTTCAAATTTTAGTTATCATTCTCTCTAAAGATAGGATATCCCAAACTAATGAATTAAAAGTGTCACGGCCAAATTAAACAACAGAATATATGAAACTTACTAAGTTTTAAATCCAGAGGGTGGTTCCATACTTTTGTCTTCTAGTGCATATATATATATATATATATATATATATATATATATATATATATAAACTTAAAGTGGTCTGTTTTTATTTAAATTTTATTTAAATTATTTGCTCTGGATGTATATTGAGCTCTCTGGATTTTATCCTCCTTGGGTTTACCCATACGGATTACCTAGTTTTTCATAAACTATATATATACATATATATATATATATATGTGTGTGTGTGTGTGTGTGTGTGTGTGTGTGTGTGTGCTGGTAGTAATCCGTTGGTATAATCCAAGCGAGTCCTATTGACACAATATAGAATTTGAAATATTAAATATTAGAAGCTCAAACTGACTCACAAAGAGCGTTCAATGTTTATTTTCCTTAAAGAGAGCAAAACTTTTCACCTACGAATTTTAAGTTTAAAATTCTCAGGATTTTTCAAACTGTTTATGTTATCAGTTTTCTAAAATTCGCAGGGTTTTACAAACTCTTTATAGTGTCAGTTTTGGTAAAATTCGCAGTATTTCGCAAAAATGATAAAACTGGCACCATAAACAGTTTGAAAAATCCTGCGAAGTTTCAATTTAAATTTTTTTAATGATATCTTAATTCCAATTGTAAGAAATATATATATATGTGTGTGTGTGTGTGTGCATGTGTGGGTGTGTTTGCATGTGTTTGTGCATGTGTGTATGTATGAGTGTGCATGTGTGTGTGTGCATGTGTGTGTGTGTGTGCGTAAAACTTCAAATATAAATAAAAGATATATCTGTAAAAACACAAAAATATATCAAAATAAAGTCCTTCTATTAACCAATGTGAGAACGAAATTCAACGATAAAGAATTTTTTTTTTCTTGTTTTTATATATATATATATATATATATATATATATATATATATATATATTTTAAGATATTTTCCACTTTATAATCCATTTATATATATATATATATATATATATATATATATATATATATATATATATATATATGATGTATGTGTTTTAAGGTGAGCTATATTTATGGTTAAAAGTTTTCAATATCAGAGATAGAGCGTATGTAAATATAAATATAAAAGTAAATACTGAAGTCAAAACTAAGTGGCGACAGTCTGTTTCATGCATGAACACAATCTTCAGGCCATATATATATATATATATATATATATATATACTGGTTCTTGAAGTGCATCTTGTTTCATTTGTCTCTGGTCAGGTGGTGGGAGAATTTCCACAGAAATAATCTAATGTCTTCTTAGTGCTTTCGTCTTTTGCAATGCATCATTATGGAATGTCAATTTGGTTGATATGATCAGAAGATGCTAAAAAATGATCAGAACTCAAACTAACGCATAAAGACGTGACAGTCGAAAGCAGAAACGACATACATACCTATACGCACAAATATATCCAATAACAAAAACAAATCTTTCATATTACCTTATGAAGACCGAAAGCGCTCAGAAAAATTGATTAAAACTTCTTTTTAAAAAAACAGAAAATTTGTCAAACTGCAGAAGGATTAAATCTTCTTCAGATAAAAGTTCTCTACAATTTTTTCTTTTTACTATCACTCCCTGTTTTCCAATTTATTTAATGTGGATTACCTGCGCTTATCTGCTATATCCTGTGACATAGTAAACAAAAGACTTTTTCCGTATCCTATGCCTTAAAACATTCAGCTGTCTCTTTTTTTTTATTATTCCAATCACTTTTTGATTTCATTTTCGTTAGAACGTCTATACTTCTCATATGCTCCGTCCATATTGTTATCAGCTTTAATTTTACCTCAAGTCTCCTCTTCGTCTCCACTGGAACTGTCACCCCCTCCCATAAAGGAGGACTGATATTACAGAACAATTCAGTATTGTTCTTTGTTTCAAATTAAATAATTCCATTTCTTATTACTTAATTTAGTTTTGGGAAGGCATTTTGCTATTCCAAAGTTCCTTACAGAATACATCGGTGTAAGCAAGCTGCTTGATACCATTTCAGCTTTGGTTTGGTTTGGTTTGGTTTGGTTTGGTTTGGTTTGGTTTGGTTTACGGCATATCAACCTCAATGGGTTATTTAATGCAGATAAAATTTTTATTGCTGGTAATATTTTTTTTTCAAAAATATATTCTTGGTAATATTTTTTCATAAATGTATTGCTGGTAATTTTTTCTTCAAAAATATATTGCTGGCAATATTTTTTCTACAAAAATGTATTGCTGGTAAAAACTTTTTCTTATTTTTATGTATTCATAGTGTTTTGACCCCTTGTGGGTAGGGGTTAACTATTTGTCCATAGCTGGGGCCCTGACAAGCGCTACCACTGCAAGTCAGGGTGAACCTGGGAACACTAGCAATTAAGAGATGGTTCCACGCTCTTCAAAACCTTCTGATCAAAGACCTTGCTGTCAGTTGTAGTTTATCGTCTTACCCAGGACGCGGATGTAGTTTATTGTCTTACCCAGGGCGCGGATGTAGTTTATTGTCTTACCCAGGGCGCGGATGTAGTTTATTGTCTTACCCAGGACACGGATGTAGTTTATTGTCTTACCCAGGGCGCGGATGTAGTTTATTGTCTTACCCAGGACGTGGATGTAGTTTATTGCCACACAGAGGACGGCACGATTTTAGAATCCAGTAAGTATAGATTTTCCAGAAGACGCGGCCCCGAAATTCGGAAAATTGCATTAAAACCCTCGCACAACGAGAAAGTGAATATTTCTGCACGTGCGTCTGTGCGCGATTAGATTTTGTTTGTTTTATTTGTCCCAGGTCAAAAGTATATGACACACAATGAGGATCAAATTATCGACATATCCATCTTGTGAGACGCTCTGTTTATTAAATGTAGCTTAATATTAACGGAAGCCCACAAGCGCAGGCTACACTATGAGTCCAGATTGTTTACTATTTATACGAAGATAAAGCGTTTTCTCAATGATGTTAAAGTGTCGAAACATTGCCTCTTCTTCCGTTGGCAAATACGTAAATTCATGACAAGCATGCTGTCACATCTTTCAGGGAGAGAAAAACAAAGTACAACAGGCTTAAGGTTAAATCCTATCAGAGTAATTAACAATAACAATTGATTAAAAATATTTCTTTCGAAAACGATTTTAATGCTTGTCTAATCATGACATTTAAATTATACGAATTTATTGATTTAGTCATAAAATATCTTAAAATCTCTAAAAGTATGACCCAAGGTTAAATAAGAGATTTTCTTAAAAATAAGGAACGAAAATTAAATAGAGGCTAACTAAAATATTTTTGTCATATTTAATTATATAATTTTAAAGCCTAATTGATGAATGGTAGCAGTCAATTTTAAGAAATTGTTGAGAAATTATGAAAAGCCTCAATAAAAGGACATCAAATCAAATAAAAGGCATTCGAATCAAAAATAATTCTATACGATTAAAAAAACTTAATTCTTCATACAGCGTGCACGATAGAGCGTCCTTTGTGTGCAAATAAAAAAACGCAGTCAGCCTTCTTCTTCTTCTTCTTCTTCTCATTTCTTCTTCGCTTTTTACTTCTCCTTCTTCGTCGTCTTCTCCTTCGCCTTCTTCATCCTCTCCTCCTCCTTCGCCTTCTTCATCCTCTCCTCCTCCTTCTTCTTCTTCACCTTCTTATTATTATTCGCTTTCTTCTTCTTCTTCTCCCTCTTCTTCTTTTTTGCCTCCTTCTTCTTCGCCTTCTTCGTTTTTCTTCTTCTTCGCCTTCTTCTCCTTCCTTTTTCGTCTTTATCTCCTCTGTTTTTTCTTCTTCGCCTTCTTCTTTGCCTTCTTTTTCTTCTGCTTCTTCTTCTTCTTCTTCTTCTTCTACTTCTCCTCCTTCTTCTCCTCCTCCTTCGCCCTCTTCTTTTTCTTCACCTCTTCTTCGCCTTCTTTTTTTTTCTACACGTGGGGTGTCATGGATTGCGGCTCGGAATGAGAAATCTGAGAACCGAGTTCGAATCCCAGTCTGGTTCATTACACTTATGCCTAAATACATAAAGAAAATAACTCACAAAGGAATGAAAATCATTAAAAAAAAAAAAAAAAAAAATTAATCGTCAATTTTACTACTTTTACTAATGTCTGTTTTCTACTTTTTTACTATTTGACTACTACCACTTTTCTACTTTTTACTACGTTGACTAATACTTCATTTTCTACTTTTTACTATTTGACTAATACCTCTTTTCTACTTTTTACGACTGTGACTAATACGTCTTTTTTTGAGGTAACTAAAGAAAATGAAAAAATTGCATTTAGCAAAAAGAAATTAAGTACATTTTTTTATGTTAATCTGTGTTATTGGTGATAAGATTTATCACATTATAATTTCCATCATTCTAATTTTTTCAGTGGCACAGCAAATTTAGGAATTACAAGGAAAAGATTCAACAAAAAGAAAATGTTATATTTCAGCATCTACTTTATTTCAACAAGTATTTATGAATAAGCTTTCGATTTTACTTATGGCTTATTCTCCGCTACTAGTGAGCGGAGACAGTCACAATTTCTGACCTAAGAAGTTAAACATTTCGGGTCGTAGAGCAAACATATGAAAATGTTTCAATATTGCAACAGGCTTTACAATATTTGTACACAGACGGATCAGAAAAAAACATACACCTGTTTTATTTGAGATTTAATCAGAGAACGGAGTTCGAATTCCAGTTGAGTTCGTTCTAATCAATTACGATCAAACAGCCTTGGGAAAGATTTGGATCAGTCTTCCCCCACACGCCATGGGTTAAATAGCATGTCCTGTACCTGAAAAATCAATGTTATTCTCAAAACATTGGTAAGGCAATATTCACTCACAAAAATTAAAAATTAATGCCGTAAAAACAAATTAATTCATCGATCAATCAAGATTATTTAAGTTTTACCTTGAGGCTAATAACCCGAAAATGGGTTGATAAATTGTAAAAAAATCTAACAGTGAACTTTATTTAATCTTTATTTTGGGGTCAATAACTCAAAAAGGATTGATATAACCATAAAAGACAAATTAATCTATCAATCAAACAACATTATTTATGGTTTATGTTCAGGCTAATACTCTGACAAAGGGGTTGATAAATCATAAATAAAAAATACAATTCAATCAATCAAATATTATTCAAGTTTTACCATGGGTCTATTAACACGAAAAGAATCGGACTGACACCATCCCACCTGGTTAGGAGTAAATCAATAGAAATAGGATGTAGAAACACTAGTCGAAATTGTATTTTACCATGTTTCATCACAAAATTAAGATACTAGTGTTTTAGTTCCTATTAAATGTAAACAATTCTAAATTTGACTGGAAGAAATGGTAGTCAACATTTAGCAATAAATGTCAATGTTTCTTCAGATAAAAAATTCAAGATTCTGTTGCTAGAAACGGGTTGTGTCTCTTTCTTCTTTGATAGGTTTAATTTTTTCTTTCCTCTTTTTATTCAGTTATTTATTATTACCAATATCATTTCCTTGACAGTGAGGGCGATGTTCGAAAAAATAGTAATATCCCGACAAGAAAATGAATGCCATTTATAATATTTTACATTTCCCTAAGGCATCACTGTATATAAGTGAGTAAATCAAAAAAAAAAAAAAACAATAATAAAATCCACTTATTTTTAGGAACCTTTCGCAGCGTTCTATCGAACTGACAACGCAAGTATTTACTATTGAGAAGTGAGCTAGATTTTCATTGGGTTGCTCAGTAAAGGTCTCCTCGTGTCAAAGCTAATCAAAGCTTCGTAAATGCCTACCCATTACCAAAGCCAGGAAGATTTCTTGGTAGACTTTGCCAAAATAAAACTAAAATAGTTGTGTACGTGATTGAACACAAAACCGAAAATTATAGTCAAAACAGTAAAAGACACAGTGATTAAATTCCAGTAGAATTCTAAGGAAGTGTATTCTTCCATTAGACTTAAAGCTTGGTCTCAACCGATTTCCGACCAATGGCGACACATTGGCGTATTGATTAATCCTTTTGACAAGTAACTTCTTCTCAAAGTTAAACAATTCTTTCATTAGTGGATGCCCATGTGGAGAGGCTTCTTGTAGAACTCTGTTGGTCCGTGAGGCAGCCTTGACTTCACCTCATGAATAAGTTGATTTTTCGGCCAGGAAGTAACTGATTTACAATTGTGGAGAGGGACTAAATATAAATTTGATCGTGCAAGATAAGGAGAACAGAATTGATAGCTTTTTTGGAATTCCAACACTATAGAACCTCCTAAAATATCTTTCTGTAGAGTTCCTTGCTGGTGGCAGACAAAAAAAATTCTTACTTGGTTGAAGATGTTGCTCCAAAATCTATATGTATGCTGCAAAACTTCTAGAAAAGTTGCGAATATCTCTGAGGAATCATGGCGCCGACTTCTAAGGAATACAGACAAAAGAACGAAAAATATCTGGCAATAAAACTTGGAATTTCTGTTACTACCGAAATGGTCTCGACCACCCGTAAAAAATAGGGACTATTTTGGGGAAATAATTTATTTAGATTGACATTCTTTAAAATGTCCTTAGGCTGCAGCATTAGTCAGAATGTTTGTACATTTGCTTCCAAAAAATAAATCCACGTATAAACGTTTTTTAAAAGAACTGTTTTTTTTTTTTAAGTTTTAAAAAATTCAGAAAATTGATAAAAATATCCAGATACCAATAACGTAAGCAGAGTTTCAAACTTGACATTTGCAAATAATAAACGTGTCTATACGAAGGCATGTATCGATTTTATACTGTATCGATAATATGAACAATCCGCCTCTTTAAATGGATAAAAAAATAAATATTTTTCGATTCCGACAAATGACTTGACTTGGGAAAGTTATTTTTTAAGTGGTGTCGTGTTTCTTAATAGGCTTGACAAAAGTGCCGTTTTGGGCTTCAATACTTTGATGGTACGTTTGACCTGTAAACAATTTTTGGCAGACTTGGGTGAGTCCAAAGGAAAAATAAGACATAGAATTTAGGTCAATAAATATTAACAAATATGTCGAAAGGATATTTTACAAAAGGAGAAACGAAATTAAATCTGAATAGATCAAAGTAATCTTCAGTATCCGTAGTTGAGGTACGAATATGTTTGCGGGAGCGAAAAGAATACGTCTTTTCGCGATGAAAAGTCACCGAGAAAGAAATGGATTTTTTTTTTCAAATCTCTCGCCGCTTGTTTTTCAGTAAATAGATCTGTTAAAATGAGGTGTCAGTGACATTTTTAGGGAAGTGGGGGGGTGACGACAATTTATCCATCGCACCCTATATATCTGTTAAAATGAGATGACAGCGTTATTTTCATTTCTGCGTCAATTGGACGGCAATTTATGCATCGCACATCTGTACGTCTGTTAAAATGAGTTGTAAGTGTTGTTTTCATTTTTGCATCATTTAGACGACAATTTATCCATCACACCCTGTATGTCTGTTAAAATGAGATGTCTGTGCTATTTTCATTTGGTTTAATTCAGACGACAATTCATCCATCGCAACCTTTATATCTGTTAAAATGAGATGTCAGTCCTATTTTCATTTTTTGCGTCATTCGGACGAAAATTTATCCATCGCACCATATATGCAACTAAAACTAACGAAAGAGTTGATCGTAGCTTTGATGTCGGAGCAAATATGTTCTCAGATAGTTTTATGGCCATGAGCCACACTGATGAGTTAATATTGACCTTTAGGCAACAGTTCTGATCACTGGTAATCAACCAGTATCCTTCATTGCAGATCCAGGGGGTGATTATTTACTAGGATTCATGAGAGGTTATATCACTTCCTGTAGTATTTGTCTGCAGAGAAATCTGGAAGTCAAACAAACCAAAAGACAGTGTTTAGTCTTTGTTTTTTTAATCATGTCACCCCAGGAAATGCAATAAGATTCAAGTAGTTACCCAGTGTAACAGAATATGAGAAAAAAATACTATTAAAGAGAGAACAATAAAAGAACAGGATTTTAGAAGATAACGATTAACACCGCATTTACATTTTTGGAGATCAAAGTTGAGAGCGAAGACAGAAGCCGGAAATGTGTTCCACAAGCAAGAAATGTGAAAGAAGAAACTGTTAGCATAGAACTTACGGTTACATCTAGACATTTCAACTGTAAAATGATGAGACCTTGCTGCCAATCTAGTATTGTTCTTAAATTCATAAAGTCTAGGTACCATAGAGGAAAGTCCATCAGAGTAATTGCCATGAAAATATTTTTTAAAAGGCAGAGGGGGGGCTACGTTACGATGGTAGAAAAGTGGCTGAAGCCGAGATGTCGGGTCATGACCAATAACATTACAGAATCTTCTTTGAATATTAATAAAAATCTCTTAATATATCGTCGAAGCATACATATTTCTCAAAGAGAAAAAGGCTACTAATGGTGACTAATTGTTACAAGGAATTCGCAACTTCATTTGGCATAAAATGCTTAACAAATTAACATGTTAAAAAATTTATGACCCTATCATTTTTTTTTATTTTCCTATTTTCTGAGAGCATTTGAAGTCCAACCAGGATTCATTATTGGCAGCCACACAACATATGCAAATGACACAGTGTTGATAGCAAACACAGAAAGGAAACTAAAAGAATTCCTACAGAAGGCAGTGAAGGAAAGCGAGAAGAAAGGACTAATCATCAATTGCAAAAAGACAGAATGCGTGGCTGTTAGCAAATTACAAATTGGAGATCCCAAAATCAAACAAATACAGCAGTTTAGATATCTAGAAGGGTTTTTAACTGACGGCGGAAAATGCGACACTGAAATCCGAAGACGGATTGGGATAGGGAAATATGCCTTCCAAAAGTGAAGTAAAGTATTAAGAAATAGAAAATATCCTTTAGAAACAAAGAAAAGAGACCCGAGCTATTTCTTAATATTAGTCCAATGAATGGAGGACAATCCTCTCAGAAATAAAGAAGAGACTTGAAGCAACAGAAATGTGGCCATATAGAAGGATACTGAGAATACCACGAACCGAACATGTGAGCAACAACGAAGTTTTAGTGAATATGTAGAAAAAAAGGACACATATACTTAACATCAGGAAAAACAGCTGAAATTTCTAGGTTATATAATGAGGAAAGAGGGCTTGGAAAAATTGATACACACAGCACATACGGAAGGCAAGAAAAACAAAGGAAAACAAGGCATAACCTACCTAGCTAGCTTAAGTAAATAAAGGGTGGAACAGAGATTGCAAAAAGACAAAAAATTAAGAACCACAAAGAGAGGATATTGTGGAGAGCCATGGTCGACAACATCCTTAAAAGGCATGGCACATAGAATTTTCATTATTCATAAAAGAATTATAACATTTTTGAAATCCTTGGTATGACGATAAACTGCATCGGGCAGCAAGGCCTCTGATCGGAAGGTTGGCGGTTTTGAGGAGCGTGGAACCACCCCTTAATTATTGTTGTTGTCAGGTCCGCCCTGAGCCGCGGTGGTAGCACCTGTTGGTGTCACAGCTATTGTGAACAACCGAACAAAAGCAAAACACCATGAAAGTATAAAAATACATTTTTATAGTGAAAATACAAGCAATACATTTTTTACTCTATTTACATTATTCGGACTATTGTCCTCATCTCAGTCGCCATATTTATTATAACGTTTCGGCCGTTGTACGATCCTGCCTTCGTCAGGTGGTTGGAATGTCGAACGGAACCCTTTATTTCGCACACTGGAGTAGACTGTTCTAGTTCTACGTGCCATGTTTAATGGATGTCACTTATCAGTTATCGCCTGTTAATTTCCCTCTCCAAGTTCTCCACTGCCTTAACTGGGTATTGAACTCACATTCTTTGGGTCCTGTCACTGTATGGCGACAAAGATGAAGACAATAGTCCGAATAATGTAAATAGTGTACGTAATACGTCATCTCAGAAATATAGACAGATACTGAAAGGCCGAAACGTTGTAATAAATATGGCGACAAAGATGAGGACAATAGTCCGAATAATGTAAATAGGACATATAGTCATCGAAATATAGACCAGATAAAAGGCCGAAACGTTGTAAAAATATGGTACAAAGATAATAATAGTCATCTCAGAAATATATCTCAGAAATATAGACAGATACTAAAAGGCCGAAACGTTGTAATAAATATGGCGACAAAGATGAGGACAATAGTCCGAATAATGTAAATAGTGTACATAATACGTCATCTCAGAAATATAGACAGATACTGAAAGGCCGAAACGTTTTAATAAATATGGCGACAAAGATGAGGACAATAGTCCGAATAATGTAAATAGTGTACATAATACCTCATCTCAGAAATATAGACAGATACATCTTTATATAAAAAATTACCAACAATACTTATTAAAATTAGTATTACCAACAATACATTTTATAGCAACATGACCGACAATACATTTTATCTGTGGTTGAAGCATACAATTGCCTTCTAAATATTTAGATTTTGGCATCAAATAACCCATAGAGATGTTGATATGCCGCCAAACAAAATCAACTAGTATTATGATTTTTGTAGTTTCGGTGTATTATTAAATTAAAAATAAGTATAAGAATTCACTTTCAAAAATTAATGTTCCCATTTTTCCCTTGTTTGTCGTGCACGATCGCGCAAACTTTTTTCCCGCTGTGTACGGGTTCAGTAAACACTGACAGCAGTCAAGTAAGAAGAGATGTTCGAATATAGCTTAATTCCAAAGCTCCCAATAAATCGAGGAGAAAGGGGAAAAATCATCTGTCACTCTTATTCTTCACCGACAACCGATTCATGCTTCACTCATCATTATTCATCGGTAATTAAGTGGCCTGTAGTCTCGCCAAATATAATTTCTATAGAAATTTCTTTAGGGAATTCTAGCGAGATATTTGTACATTGAGAACAGATAGAAATTTTCATAGACGAATTGGTAAAAATCCTTTAATCTACGCTTTCAAAATTGGCAAATTCAGTAGCCGATCAGGCCATTCATTACATGAATGTAAAAAGTACAGCCTTAACTTATGAAATGGTTGGTGAATATTGTATTCATATTAATAAAAATAATAATGAATTATTTAAAAAAGAGGCAGTTTCCTAAAGTGAAGAATAAAAATTAAATACAGATAATTCTTTAAAATAATTCTTCAAAAGAAAAATGAGGAACAACTTATAAATAAATTGCACGAAACATTTTCGGGGGAGGGGGAGATCCCAGCGTGCGGCACATTTGAAAAAACAGGTTGACCCAAAGCATGTGAGTGAAATTGGGTAGACAGAGCTGTTCGGAATCAATCGATGATGGTACAAGTACGAACTTACAAGTCATCGTGACCGAGGGTTTAATGGTACTGGCGGCTTAAAAACTGATGATCATGCTCTCGCTCCAAAGTGAACAAAGGTCTACCCAGCGTTGAAAAAATAAAATATACCTAAGCAGGTGTCTGCGACAGGGATAGCCTAGCAGACGTTTGTGCAAAACAATGATATATATATATATATAAACATAAAACATTAGGCAGCATATAATTTATATACAAGGAATAATCACACATAGAATCAATCAGCAATATTAATGCTATTATTGGCGACATCCATCGCTAGTAGTGTATAATGTATGCATTAAAATACTGTTAATCCATAGAGTGATGTGATCCTCATTCATAAAACTGTTGTCTGTTGTTTCCTTTATTCATCCTCAGGCATATCTTTTCCTTATAAAATCAAAAACTTGGAGACGAAATAATTGTTTGTAGATCGAAAGATATTTTCTTTTGAGAATGTGCTATTATTGACGGTTGTGTACAATATCGGAACGTGCAAAGACGCAACGCTAAGTTTTTCAAAATTTTAAGTGAGAATTTTATTTGAACTTTTCTTGTGATGTGGTAAATCCACGTATTCTACTTTTACAAGTGTTTTCAGTTAATATGCCATGAACTAAGTATATAGTTCAATTAATATAGTGTTATGTCTTAGTAGTAGTTTTTTTTATAGGAATTTTTTGTACTGCAGGTCGATAGTTTTTTATAAACATAAAACATTAGGCAGCATATAATTTATATACAAAGAAATAATCACACATAGAATCAATCAGCAATATTAATGCTATTATTGGCGACATCCATCGCTAGTAGTGTGTAATATATGCATTAAAATACTGTTAATCCATAGAATGATATGATCCTCATTTATAAAAAGTTTTACAATACATTTTTGGAAAAAATATTACCAGCAATACATTTTTGGAAAAAATATTACCAGCAATACATTTTTGTAAATAATTATTACCAGCAATATATTATTCTCACCGTCCTGGGTGAGACGATAAACTACATCCGCGTTCTCGGTAAAACAATAAACTAAATCCGACAGCAAGGCCTCTGATCGGAAGGTTTTTGAGGAGCGTTGAACCACCTCTTAATTGCTGGTGTTCCCAGGTCCACCCTGAACCGGGATGATAGCACCTGCCTGGGTGCCTATCATCAAATAGTTAACAATCAAACTGGGGTCAAAACGTGTAAAAACAGTTTTTAATATCGGAATACATTTTTGTAAAAAAGATTACCAGCAATAATTTTTTCAAGAAATTTTTTTACCAGCAATACATTATTACCAGCAATATTTTTTTCAACAAAAAATTATTACCAGCAATACATCATTACCGGCAATAATTTTTTGGAAGAAATTTTACCAACAATACATTTTTTTAAAATTACCAGCAATACATTTTTGGAAAAAATATTACCAGAAATACTTCTTGTCAGCATTAAATAACCCACTGAGGTGTTGATATGCTGTAAAACAAACCAATGTTTTGCTTTTCTAACCTTTTGCAGTATTGGAGAAAAACTATCTATAGCCTATTCTTTGTTCAATTTCCTTATCTCCTAAGGAAATCCTTTTTAAATTAAAACTTCTCATAATTGAAATAATATATTCGTCATGACCGTACAATATTGAAGACAAATTATTATTCCACTGTGATATTGGTCACTTGGGTCTTAATGACAACGAACGATTAAAACCAAGATTCCCTGGGGGCAAACCATTTAGTATCCTAACTTCAGCTATGATTTTATCCTAAGAAGAAAACTCCTGTAAACAAGAATTAACTCCAAGAATTCTAAGTTGATTAAATTCCGTGTCTAAACGAACCACTCACTTGGGTTATTCAGTACCTCAGAGCGGATGTTTCCTTTATATAAAAGACTCTGCCAGTATACTGTCGATCGGCCTTTAGCTTTTCACAGCCTATTTTCGTAGTCGTTCCCGGAGGGTATATTGATTACAGCGTTCTTCCTTGGAATCAGTCAGTTATGTGCCATCTTTCGATACATGACTGACGAGGCAGATTTTTTCCCGCAGTAGATTACCATTTCTTTCTGCGGTAGACCAGTTGCCATCCAAGAACCCGGTTTGTTCTGTTTTTTACCCATTGCTGGCGGGAAAAACATTTCATACCTTTCCCAGCACGTAATTGAATGTAATGGATTCGACTGAGATTCAAAATCGGTTGTCCGATGCCTCAATCCGAGCCGCCATCCATTAGTCCACCGTGTCTCCTCCGCTTTTAAACTATGTCATCATAATTGATGATTTTGAGTTTATGCACGCAGTAATTGAAAAGAGGACCGAGATGTTTTACGTTAGGCGATCTTTGTTTTGTGAGATTCAATTAGTCCTGTGTTCGATCCCCAGTCCAATCACATCGCTCTAATTTGTATATTGATTAGACATAATAAAAACTGACTAGGTGGAAGTATTTTCAGACTATAAATGAAATATCAATGAAAGTTTTTCTCACTCAGCCAGAAACAGTGGCGACGCGTTTTGTTTGTGGATTGGAGAGAGTACAGGAACAATTGGATTTCTGTCTTTCCCACAGGCATTAGTCGAGTGAACATAAAAACCTAGCCAAAATTCGACCCTGTTATCCGTTTCCTGCCCTGATAGCTTCTATACCCTAATTTATAAAAAAAGGATGATTAGAAAGAAGAACCAAAGCATCACAGTTGACGGATCGGTCGAGGTCCGGATGACGGATCAGTGGAGGCCCGGATGACGGATCAGTAGAGGCCCGGATGACTGATCGGTCGAAGCCCGGATGACGGATCAGTGGAGGCTCGGGTGACTGATCAGTGGAGGCCCGGATGACTGATCGGTCGAGGCCCGGATGACGGATCAGTGGAGGCCCGGGTGACTGATCAGTGGAGGCCCGGATGACTGATCGGTCGAGGTCTGGTAATATTAATATCTTTTCTTCAAAATTGTATTGCTGGTAATAATTTGTTTCGAAAGAGTATTGCTGGTAATAGTTAACTATTTGCCCATAGCTGGAACCCTAACAGGTGCTACCACCCCGGGTCAGGATGGACCCGGGAACACCAGAATTTAAGAAGTGGTTCCACGCTCCTGAAAAACTCCTGATTAGAGGCCTTGCTGCTGGACGTAGTTTAACGTCTTACCCAGGACGGCCTCTTTTTCTTCTAGAACAAAGAGTAGACAGACATGACCGGTGCCGGCATTACCGAGGGCCACAGCCAAGAGATCAGACGAGAACGTTGTCCGTCTCTTGTGCCCTCAGGATACCCGACAATTCAAGCAGTCGATGGACTGATGATGATGATGATGATGATGATGATGATGATGATGATGATGATTTGCTTATATAAATATATAAATACACGATGAAATGTCAGCGAGTCTCGAACTGAGTCTGTTGATTTCTTTTGGGAATAACCATTACGAACACAACGTAAATGAGTTTCGAGTGCACCGTTTTTAAAAGCGCAATAGAAAAGCCATTTTTGGTAATAAAAAAAAAAGAGAGAGAAACTTTACACACACTTAAATATAAAACGGTGAGGTTTTAACGTGTTCACTTAAACAGTTTTCCAATCTATTTTCTTTTGTACCAATTGAGCTTCAGGCGCTAATTTCGGGTAGTAAAGGACATTGTAAAGTATTCGTAATCTCGCCTCAATATCTGTTCTGACAGGCGCTGCTCACAGGAAATGCAGAAATAGTTCAGTGAAAATGTGGCAGGAAAAGTCGTGAATCTAATTTCATTACCGCAAATTACTTTCCTTTTTCGTATCTTATATCGATAAAAAAAAACCGGCTATTACAATGAAAGTCGTTTTCCAAGCGGGAACGTTGCAGCCGTTTTCGTTAAGTGACAGCTTACCAATTGATACGGGCATTATTCATTCACGATTCGAGTCTATATGACTAATTGGTCAATATAGGATTATTATATACAAAGATTCATGAAGATACGTCATTTGCTCGTGTATTTGCCTGCAAAACTCTCTGCCTGAATATTTCTTGAAGTGAAAAGAGACGAAAAATAGGGCCATCTTGATGCAAAGAATGCACACCTAAGCTATGCATGAATTGCTTTAAAGATTTGCTATATATAAGAGAATCTATCAATAACTGCGTAGACCAGTGCAAGATTTGTTGACTGAGTTTTGATCTGAGAGTTACACGGGATAAGATTCGATCTATGGGACGAATAATCATTCCCTGGCATATACAGTAAAGGATTATCTGTTGAAAGACTTGTTGGCAACGGACTTACTGATAAAATAGACATTCATATATATATATATATATATATATATATATATATATATATATATATATATACAAGTATAGAATTGGTATATACGGAATAGATTTCAATAACAAATACTATTCTTAAATAGTCCTCAATACAGAGTAGAGTTAATATAATTATTTATTCGAAAATTATAACATAAAACCTATTATAAAATCACTACAAAAATAGCAAATGGACTCTTCCACACCTATATAATATGGCTACCAACTCTGAGTAAAGGGAGTCACCAAGTGAGAGTCACCGAGTAGTAGTCATAGAGTTAGTGAGTGAGTTAGTGAGTGAGTGTGAGTGAGTGAGTAAGTGTGAGTGAGTGAGTGAGGACACTAGTGAGAGAAAGTACTCTCCAGTCCACATTTACCTTTGTACTACGTTTCCGAGAATCTACTATTTAACCTTATATCCGAGTCCGTGTTATCTTTCTATGGTTCCACACCATAACAGTTACTTAAGGTCAAAATCTAAAAATTTGAACGCAATTGTATGCTTTCAACCACAGATAAAATGTATTGTTAGTAATTTTACTATAAATAGGTATTGGTGGCAATTCATATATATATATATAGCTGTAAAAAAATATATTTTATGCTTTCATAGTGTTTTGTTTTTGTTTGGGGGTCCACTATTTACCCATAGCTGGGGCCCTGACATGTGTTAACCGGGTCAGCGCAAATACTGTTTGGAAAAGTATGAATCCATTTGTTCTCTCCCAGCTATGGGTTAATTAGTAAGTCTTTTATCACTAGATATCTATTATCTAAAAAAAAATAAAAATAAAATAAAATATTTATAAGTGTTGATAAGCCGTAGAAAACGAATCAATCAGTCAAAAATTCAATGATCTTCCTTCGTTGATGATAATGATGGAGAGACATGGGTTGACACAAGACACAAGTTTCTTGTCACCAATGCTTCTTTTATTGACGCATTAATATTAATCTGACATGTACCGACCAAAGAGGATTTAACCAGGCTTGATCAATTTGTCAGTATAACATTGTATTATAATAGACACCCAAAAGATACTTACTGGGCAAACGTCCCATTAAAGACCTCTTACCGTACTAGCGTGCTAACTTCAAGTTTACAACTTGTTGCTAGCTGTCATTGTATAAGTGTCATGGGTCCTTACCTATAACTACAGAATGAACTCTTCCTAACACTCTGTATATACGCCTCTCAAGAGATAGAGACGAATCAAGCCGAGCTTCTCGACTTGACGGTCGAACTTTTTGCCTCTGAGCAGAGAGGAACCCGGACGAGGCTCCGCCGAAGGGCAGAATCTCGTTCGCGGAAAATGACCAACCCGATCTCGTTTATACGGGTTCTACGAGCATTTTTTGCCGAGCCTACGGGCTCGGGAAACCCACGTTAAACTCGGTCTTGTGCCACATGCAACCCTCGTAGTGGGGGCTAGATACCGAATCAAGCCGAGCTTTTCGACTTGACGGTCGAACTCTCTGCCTCTGAGCAGAGAGGAACCCGGACGAGGCTCCGACGAAGGGCATTGTCTCGTTCGGGGAGGTTGACCCACCGATTCTGTTTTTACAGTTTCTACGGGCATTTTTGGGCCGAGCCCACGTGCTCAGGAAACCCACGTTAAACTCGGCCTTGTGCCATATGCAACCCTCGTGGGGGTGGCTAGATACCGAATCGAGTCGAGCCAATAGTAGTTCACTCCAAACTAGACTGACAGTCATATTAACACCTTCCACATCTTGTATTATTATTTCGTGTAATATACCTTCGTTATTTCTACTCTAGTGTTCGTGTTGTTCTTCCTTGGTCCTAACCTGGACCATAACAATAAGCGTATATTTATTCAGTCGAGCTATCACGGATATTCATGAGTCTATCACGCCAACCATCACGGTCTTGCATTAAGGTCGAAAGGTCATTAGGATGGCATTCTGTGTTATAACACAGCTGGCCAATATAGGCAGTTGTTGGACGACCATCCGAACTTGCGCCGTGGCTAGGTGTCCAGGGCAGTAGACCACTCGCAAGTTCTTGTTTCGCTCGCCAGCAGTCTCCTGCAAAGCGCATTCTGTGTTCGCGTAAGATTGGAGAAATATGCCCCATTCTTTCGACAATCTAGGCGTCTATGGATATTTACAATTGTATGTGAAGGGTATAGGAACAACACGGAATCTCTGTCGGGGAATGATAACTTGGATTGAATAGAATACGGTTTCATTTTGTACGCCATATAGAAAATGATGTTCGACAACGATGTGTTTTTTCATTCGATTAAGTAAGCATAGGGTAGAAGAGTAGCAATCATTTCATCTTTGCAAGTGAACATCTCAAAATGCTCCATCAATCTTAATAGATAAATCATCTGTTAAGATCTTATAAGAAGAATTATTATAAGGATATATTGTATAAACGCGCTCGAGAAATATATACAGTTCAAGAATTCAACAGAGGAAAGGAGAATAGAAAAGTTTCGTCTGTAAGTGGACATCTCAAACTGTACAGCAAGATGATTTTAAGAGAATTAGAAAACTTAGCAGGATTTTTTCTCGGCGAAATAATTGTAGTAATGTGAAATGCCAGACGACAACAATGAATGCTACGAACGCTGCAGAAAATAAGATCGTAACTAACGTTGCCGATGCTGAAATTATAGAGTCCTATAAAAATCATGACATTCTCTGTGCAGATAACACTGTTTTAATGTCAGATCTAGAAGAAAAATAAATAACTGTTTAAGTAGGTAGTCATAGAAAACAAGAGTTAAGAAGTGACTAAAATTTCGCAATCTGTATTAGTAACGATATTATGCATTCGAACAGAATATGGTTTAATTTTGTACGCCATATAGGAAATGAAGTATGACAAGGATGTGTCTACTTAAGCGATTTATTTACCATGCACAGCAGGATGATTCTAAGAGAATTACAAGACTTACCAGGATTTATTATTGGCGGGCGTGACCTTAACGGCATATGAAATGCAGATGACGATGTGTTAATGACAGACTAAGAAGGAAAAATCGAAGAACTATTTGACAAGGCAATCACAGAAATCAGAGAAAAAACAAAGATTAATCACTAACTGTAAAAAGACGAAATGAATGGTTGTCAGCAAAATGGATAACACAATGTTTGAGTTACACAACGGGGATGTCAAAGTCAAGCATATTCAGACTCTAGATTATCTGGGCAGTGGAAGTAACAAGCAGCGGAAAGGGCAACACAAAAATTCGAAGACGCACCCGAAAAACGAAATAAACTTTTCAGAAATTGAGAAAGGTACTGAGGAAGAAAATAACTAACATTAGATAGAAAGAAACCAGTAGTGATCTTAAATACAATGGTTATCTAGAAGTCGCAAAGAAGTAAAACTATACTATAACTTGAAAAGGTGCTGACTTGCTTTGGTGTTTTTTTTTTTTTTTTTTTGTTTTTATACAATGATATACAAGGCCCAAGAGCAACTCGAGGTAGAGGGTTACAGAGTAAGAGGCACAGTTTATGAGGATATGTGGGTAAGATAACGGTTGGCCCTAGATTTGAACAGGTTAAGATTGTAGTAAACCGGGAAGCATCCCCTTGAAGTCCGTTTCACCAAGCCGAAAATGCGCAAAATCGCATTGTCACGATGAATCCAACAGTCGCAAAATACGCAGATTCACCCCACGGACGTCACGCAGACGATTGTTCAACAGCACGATGGAGCGTCTGTTCATGCAGGCTTCGTAAAGTTCGTCTGCCTGGTTACCAAGTTGGATGAAACAACCTGTTGTCGGGCTATACAAAATGGCCGGATATTTTTTTTTCTGAACTGATTTCGTGGATATTTACTAAGCTTAGCTAACAACGAAAAAAATGCTCGAGATTGCAGACTAACTGTTGAAGATATATATATATATATCTAAAACCAATTATTCGGTCCTACTTTTTAATCTGCAATAACCAAGTGTCATAAAGAACGTTCTAAATATTGGCACAAGTTGATTGCGAGGTTTTGAAATTACGTTTGTGAAAAATAAATCGCATCCGAAGATTAAGATAATCCTCCAATAATCTATAGACGTCAATATTCCTTCGACTGCATTTCCGAACTACTTAGGAGAAAGTCCGTTCAAGACAATATCCGATTAGAGATCAAAGGCCATTCAAATTCCAGACAACGCATTTACTTTTCAGAACTCAATCCAAATAGCAGAGGGCTACAGATTCTTCAGTCGTCTCGAATGATGCTTGTTCGAAGCTTATTTCAAATTGTTTCTCGTCAATATTTCGCTACGACAAAAACGCTGATGAGCATACCAATGATAGGGGCAAATGTTGAGAAAGTGAGGTTTTCAAATAATCTGTTTATATTTCTGAGATGAGATATTATGTACACTATTTAAATATCGTCCTCATCTTTGTTGCCATATTTATCACAACGTTTTGACTGTTGTACGCTCCGGCCTTCTTCAGGTGGTTGGAATGTCGAACTGAACCCTTTATTTCGCTCACTGGGGTAGACTGTTCTAGTTCCACGTTTTAATGGATGTCAGTTATCAGTTATCTCCTGTTAATTCACCTCTCCAAGTTCTCCACCGCCTTAACCAGGTATGGAACTGTCACTAAAGGAATTCTATGGGGGATAAGATGTTCACCTCTTCGCAACTGATCCTGCACATTAAACATCAGATTAAAGTCAAGATTAGAACGGTAAGGCGGCAGCTCATTCTATCAGAATTTAGCAAAAGTCTAGCGCGTTTATTGTGGGTGAGAGGTGCTGACTTGGAGATGCCGATTAGGCGTTAAGAGATTGCTCTCACCGTGTAGAACACTGGCAGTCCAGTCCAGAATTAGGGCAGTTTAGGGTTGTTTTGTCTTTAGTTTATTCTTTCAACGTTAACTTAGGGGATGTATGCTCTTAGGCCTCTTTTGTTTCTTTCCCCCACTTTCTTTAGTTTAATTCCCTCCCCTGTTAGGTGACAGAGATGTTGCGAAGAGGTGAACATCATATCCCCCATAGAATTCCTTCTGTCGTGTCGTCCATATCACGACTTGCATAACACATAGTTAGCAAAAGAACATATCATGCTCAGTCTTGGCTAACGGCGGTACCACATTGCTACAGACAGAGCTGGTCTCGAGGGCGAAGCACTTTCCGCACATGTACGAACCATCTACCAAAAAAAAAAAAAATCTCATCAGAAAATTACCATGAAAATATTTATAAAAGCGGCTCCGGGAAGCTTCGTTACGTATACCATCAAATACTGTAAAACATGCACATACAAGTGTATATATATATATATATATATATTTGAATAAAAACAGACCACTTTAAGGTTCCATGTAATAAATTATTTCACCACAGCCCTTTTAAAGGGCTCTGGATCATCAGACTTTACTTCCAAAGGTTGAAATGAAAATGAAAAGAAATTTACACATTTTTTGACGGGCCGTATTAAGCATATGTAAATTGAGGAAGTGAGGTGGGGGAGAGAAGACATGAGTGAGTTAGATGTACCATTTCAATTCTTTATCCCTAACCCCACTTGGTGTGGGCCAGACAACGCTTAACTTAACGTATGTTATCTTTAGATATGGATAGGTGAAGAAGAAAACCGACATGAAGAAGATACAATAAAATAAATCCTGATCATGAGAGAAGGTTTCACTCAATTTCTTGGACGCTGTTATTTCGCATTACTTTTAAAGGGTATATTTGGGGGTTAAAGTTTGATATAAATCTAAATGTCTACAAAATCTACGAAGAATTTAATTTGATGTTTATTGGAGTTTTGGGTATTTTCTATGGAATATTCGATTGGAAAAAATTCAAAGTACATTGAAAAAATAATTCATTTTACATCTAGTAATCTTTTTTATTTTCCTAAACTTTTTTCTTGGTGGTTATTAAGTTGACATCTATTCGTTTGAGTTTTGTTCATAAATTAAACTCGTGACTGTTTTTACATACCTACATAATTATCAAAGGTTATTCCAATTTAAATAATTTTATCATCAATAATGATTACTAACAGAAAATTAGGTCCTTCTTTTACAATATTCTATATATTCGTACACATAATTTTCTTTAAGGTTGTTCCAATTTAAATAATTTTATCATCAATAATGATTATTAAAGGGGTAACATATTTCCATTCAAATTAAATTATCAATTTAAAATTTACTTCCGTATTATTTAAACTCACTTGCAATTGGAGTACTACTAGGAGAAATTTGGATAAAAACATTACTAAGAAAAAATTAGGTCCTTCTTTTACAATCCATACCCATACACCTCTGCACATATCCTATCCCTATCTATATCTACATCCCTATATCTCCCCTATACCTATGAATCCATATATACACATGCACCCACATCTACACATAAATTATATGTATATTCCCTTATCTACACATATACACCTATGAAAAACATACACACATATCTACACGCATATCCACACACACATATACTTATATATATATATACATCCACACACATAAAATTATATGTAAATCCATATACATATACACATATACACATACACACACAAATGCCCATATGTACAGAGTGGGGTTAAGGATAAGGAATTGAAAATGGTACATCTATCTCACTCATATCTTCTCCCCACCTCACTTCCTCACTTCGTTAATTTCAAATACGCTTGGTGTGGTCCGTAAAAATGTGTGAGTTTCTTTTTTTCATTTTCATTTCAACTTTTGAAGTAAAGTCTGATGATTCAGAGCCCTTTAAAAGGGTTGTGGTGAAATAGCTTATTACATGGAACCTTAAAGGGTCTGTTTTATTCAAACAAATATATATATATATATATATATATATATATATATAAATGTGGTATTGAAGTAAACACTCAGAGGCGACGGACTGTTTCATGTTAAACGCAATCATCAGGTCACGTGCGTTGTGTTTTTTGTCGATTATTTATAAATATTGGTCAATAAACGATCAGAACTTACTTAAAACCCCGAAAACTGAAAAGAATAAATAAAATAGATAAATAAGCAAAACACGTAAAATAAATTAATCCAAATAAATAAATAAATGAAGTAAATAATAAACAAATTAACAAACCACTCGCGCCAAAATGACCGTTAGAATAGACTACCCGCTATGCAATAGACTACCCACAATGCATCATTGACCCGTATATATAAATGGTCGAGAAAAAACACAACGCGTGTAACCTGATGGTTGCATTTAGCATGAAACAGTCTGTCGCCTCTGAGTGTTGACTTCAATGCTCACTTATATTTAAATATGCTCTGTCTCTGATATTGAGTACTTTATCTCATAAATATGGCATACCTTAAAACTATATTTCTTCATATATATATATATATATATATATATATATATATATAATAATGAGAATTTTTTTCGATTTTTTCATATAGATAGATATAAAATTTTCGTTTTTTCAATTGATATTCGTACTTTTAAAAGATTGATTAGCGTGTTTACTTCAATGTTGACTTTTATATTTAGATATGATACATCTCTGATATTGGGCACTTTATCCCATAAATATAGCATACCTTAAAACTACATTTCTTCATATATATATATATATATATATATATATATATATATATATATATATATATATATATATATATATAAGAAATGTAGTTTTAATAGTTTTATATATAAAAAGTAGAAATGTAGTTTTATATATAAATGTAATTAAAATCTCTAATATGTCTGTCATACTATCTCTCATCACTCTCTATATCAACTTACATCAACTTAATATTACCCCTTAAATGTGTAAAAAATTATATGTCAATTTAAAATCATTATTTCACTCTTGGAAGTGTGATCTGATGAGCAAGGGGAAAAGAAATTCCCTGTGGAAATAAATTATAACCATGAACCCTTAAATTTGTCTGTTTCCATTAAATTAGATTTTATATATATATATATATATATATATATATATAATTAGATACATTTTTTTTCGTTTTTTCAATTGATATTCGTACTTTTGAAAAAAAAATTTTTCGTTTTTCATTGTCTAAGGAACAAATAAATGTCAGAATATAGAATCTCTCAACAATTTCAAAAGATGTATTTCTTTGACATTATTACACAATTTAACGTTGGTAATTGGGAGAATATTCAAGAGTCTTAGAATCGATCATACAAATTTTATTCATTATCTTATCTTCTTCTTTCTCGTCTTCGTCTTCTACTACTACTACTACTTCTACTACGTCCATAATTTCTTTTGTCATTTTCTTTATCTTCTTCTGTCTATTCAATCTCTTGACTTATGTCATCTTTCTTCTCTTTCTACCAATTCTACTTATGCATCTCGTAGTGGTAGTACCGGTAAGGGTCCCAGCTTTGGGAGAATAATGAACCTCTCCAAAAGAAAACGCTATGAAAGTATAAAAATATATCATTTATAGTAAAAAAATATCAGCAATAGATTTTTTAAGCGTTACTCCCCAAGCAAGACGGGAAGCCACTAGCACGCAAAGAGTTACAAAGAGTTGGAACGAGACCAAATAAGAGTGATAGAGGAAAGAATGAAGGGAAGGATAGGGGATAGATCAAGTCATCTGGAGACGTCGATTGACATTACATTTGAATAGTTGGTGATTATAGCTATTAGAGAAACAGGAAAAGGAGATGAAGTTCCACAGGCGAGAAGTGCAAGACGTGAAGCTATTGTAGTAGAAGAGACGGCTACATTTAACTGTTTCGACAGTGAAAAGGTGAGAGCGAGATGCATGCCTAGTAGAACGCTTAAATTCATGAAGTCTGGGAGCCAGCAAAAGCAGCTCATCGGAGCAGTTACCATGAAAGAATTTGTAAAAAAGACAGAGGGAAGCGACGGCACGTCTTTGAGAGAGCGACTGCAGACGAGATGCCAGATCAGGACTAATTACATTGCATATCCGTCTTTAGATTTTATCAAGAACCTTGATACAAACAGAAGGGGTTCCAGACCATATATGGCAGCAATACTCCATGCAAGGGGGAATGGTTGATTTGTAGATTTGAAGGATCAACTTCGGCGAGTAAATTTCATATGTGTATTCAAGTAATGAAAATCTCTAATTTTGACCATGTCTGTTACACTACTTCTCACCACTCTCTATATCACCTTACATTAACTTAATACTACCCCTTAAATGTGTAAAAAATTATATGTCAATTTAAATTCATTTTTTCACCGTTGGAAGTGTTGTCTGATGAGCCAGGTGAAAAGACATTCGCTGAGGAAATAAATTATAACCATAAACCCTTAAAGTTGTCTGTTTTCATTAAATTAAATTCTGTCTATTCAATCTCTCGACTTATCGCATCTTTTTTCTCGTTCTACCAATTCTACTTATGCATTTCCATTGCTTAAAACCTCTCCGTAGTGGTAGTACCGGTAAGGGTCCCAGCTATGGGATAATAGTGCACCCCTCCAAAACAAAACTCTATAAAAGTATAAAAATACATTATTTATAGTAAAAAATAGTACCAGAAATACATATTTATATAAAACGGACAAACATACATATCTATAGCAAAATGGCTAACAATATATATTTAAAACAAAATGACCAGAAATATATATTTATATAAAACAGACTGACAATACATATTTATAGTAAAATGACCGGCAATATATTTTAAAGTAAAATTACTAGCAATACTATTTATCTGTAGCTGAATGTATGCAAGTGCGTTCAAATATTTATTTAGTTTAAGCCATAAAATTACGTTTCAGATTGTTTAGATTTTGGCATTAAATAAACCATAGATGTTTATGCCGTTAAACAAAGAGAACCAACGAATCAACTAACCTACTCTTTTTCCTTTTCTTCCTCTTCTGTACTTTCCTCTTTCTATTTAACTCTTCTCTTTCTTTTTTCTTCTTTTTTTCTTTTCATTCATCGTTTTTTTCTTCGGTCCTAAACCTCTTCCTTTTCATTGAGTCATTCTTTTTTTTTTTTCAACCCTCGTTTCAAAAACCTCCTTCCCTCTTTTCCACTTCTATTCCAAGTCATTTTCTTCAAATTTGTTTTCTCGTAGCAGCTGACTACGCAGTACTGAGCTGTTACGTGACATTTGTCCTCCTTTACGGCAGCGAATTTTAGACGGTCTCCTCAAAGATAGATATTCGAGGCAACAGAGGTCTGGTTATACAGAAGGATGCTGAGGATATCGTGGACCGATTGTGTGAGCAACGAAGAGATTTTGGGGAGCATGCAAACAAGTGGGGATCTTATACTTAACATCAGGAAGGGTCAGCTGAAGTTTCTGGGACACGTAATGAGAAAGGAGGGCTATGAGAATCTGATACTCCCAAGTCGAATAGAGGAAAAGAGAGATAAGAGAAAGCAATGCATGACATACCTGGCGGAGGCTTAAGCAAGTGGATGACAGAACGTGGTCTGGGGAAGGGGTGGCAGACGGTCAAAATTTATTGAGAGCTATAAGAGATCGGGGGAAGTGGAGAGCCATGATCGCCTACGTCCTGACGGGACACGGCACATAAAAAGAAAACATTCTTCTTCTGCTCATCTATTTGAGTACTCTTCCTCCTCTTCCTCCTCTACCTGCTCCTCCTGTTCTTATTCCTCCTCCTCCTTCTATTACTTACGTAAGTCTTACCACAATTATCTTATTTATTGTCCGTATTGGGATTAATACTGGATATTCAAAGCTAATCCTGATTCGGATTAATAGATAAGGTAACCGGATTAAACCGAAAAGAAGAACAATATTTGGTCTCGTTAAAGATACTGGAACAAGAAATGTAATATTTCTGCAATATTTATAATCTAAATGATCAATAATGTGCAACAGAAATACAGGAGAATACATATCTATGCTTCATAGACTATGCAAATGCATTTGATATGGCACTACATAAAGATCTATTTCAGCTGCTAGGAAAACCTCATTTACTTGAGAAAGATATTAGAATACACCAGAATATATACGATGTGTAATGCACCTGCATACAGAAAAATAATTGACTAAGAACACAAAATAGAAAAGGGAGTAAAATGAGAATGGAGGTGACCCTAAAGGATTTATAACACTTAACTTGGATTACTGTCGATATTTCTTCTTTCAGATATATGGTAATTGTAATGGACCTTAAGGGAAATGTAAGATACAACGTCAAAAGTTAAACTATCTATAATCCTGTTAATAATAATATGAATATATAAACATAATGATGCCAAAAGTCGTCATCAGAAAGAAATAAAATAGCATTAAAAAGAATACTGGTTTGCTCGGATATTAAGAATAATTAAAGAATGTAAACAGAGAAAAATACATAATATTAAGTTCATTGGTTAAAGGCATGAAAGCAACCGTTCTATCACCTTTAGATAAATATTACAAAGGTAAGTGTGTAAATGGGTTGAAGAAATATATGAAAATCTCAGTGAGGAATGTAGAGCTACATTGGATGGACCTGGCTGGTAAGATAACAATGGAAGCTGGAATAATGTCCTAGGGTATTGTATACTGCAAAGTTATAAACAACTAGCTTAAAGCGACCCGATCGGGCAACATTTAAGCTAGCACCTTCGGAGAACTCTTGATTGGTCATTCATCAAAAAAGCTAAGGAATTATAGAAAAGATAGGCAACAATAAACTACAGAACTACAGAAAAATTGATCGCTGCATAGCACTAAAATTAAGCTTACCTTTAAAAAGTTCAGCGATAATTCTTCTGTCGCCACTTAATTTAAAGACAGTTTGATGTACGTAGGTCCTTACTTTCCGTACAAAGAATTATTTTTATTCTATGGGTGACATTCGCTGAATTTCGCAATTAATTTCGATTATTCTCAAGTTTATTTCTAAGTTATAAAGATTGTTATCGTACAAAAAAGTCACAAAAAATCAAATAAATATCTCCGAAAACAAACGCAGTAATGAAAATTTGGAAATCCAAAATTTCTAGATTGCGGGTCCGGTTCCGGCCAGGAGTGTTTTTAATTTGCTCTTGGAGTCGCCCTGATTCCATAATGGTAAGATATGTTGGGTTACAGCCTTTAGGAGTAAAGTTGAAAAAGGGTGACATAGTGACACACTGACATTCGCATTTATAATATAGAAGAGGATCAACATTATTTACATAATTCGGACTGTTTTCTTCATCTTTATTGTCATATTCACCTGTTTCGCCCGTTCTACGTCCCAGTTAGAATGTCGAAACGAACCCTTTATTTCGTCCAGGGAAATGGGTTAATAAAGGGAATTAACTAAAATTGAGATATCCATGAAAAGGCATGGCACGTGCAATTACAACAGTCTACACCCGTCGACTAAATAAAGAGTTTAGTTCGAAATTCCAACGTATATAGAGACAGATAATGATGTTGAATATGGCAATAAAGATGAGGACAACAGTCCAAACAATATAAATAATGTAAATAGTTACAATACTTCATCTGAGAAATAGAGACAGATGTTGAAGGTGAATATGGCAATAAAGATGAGGACAACAGTCCAAACAATGTAAATAGTGTAAATGGTTACAATACCTCATCTCAGAAATAAAGAGAGATGCTGAAGTTGAATATGGCAATAAAGATGGGGACAGTAGTGCAAACAATATAAATAATTGAAATAGTTACAATACCTCATTTTAGAAATATAGACAGATGTTGAAGGTGAATATGGAAATAAAGATGAGGACAACAGTCCGAACGATGTAAATAATGGAAATAGTTAAAATAGTTAAAATAGTTAAAATACCTCATCTTAGAAATATAGATAGATGTTAAAGAAGAAATCGCTAAAGAATATATTCACGTGATAAAATATTACATCATCTACTGAAAAACTGATTATTACCCGCCTTGAGAAAAAAAGATTTTAAAGACATCAAATTATTAATTCAATCAAAAAATTATGGCGGTATACAGAAAAACGGTGAGCAGTAATCAGGCAAGTATGTCTTGGAAACAATGCAATCAGCAGCGAGAAATGCTAATGTCGAAACAATAGAAAAGTTTAAAATATCGATTTATTTAAATCTAAAAATGTCAAGGATTCAGTATTTATATATAAAACAATAAAAATACTTTGTTCAACTGTAGAGAATATTTTGTTAACGAAATATATGTTCCTATGGCCGATATCTTTTGAATTGATTTCAAAGTAAGAATTCGTGCGTCAATTTGTATAATAAAATGATGACGTTCCAAAAATAAATGGTTATAAATTTGTTCTTTTAATAAGGCTAGTTATAAACTGAAGTTCTATATTTTACTTATATAAATATAAGAATATTTTAAAGTACATTTAGCTGCTTGTATTGAAGAATTGGAGAGACGAGTTCGAATTCCAGTTGATTTCATTACATTCTATTGAAAAAGGTATGAATCCATCTCTTCTCTCCCCAAGCTATAGATAAATATCAGGGCAGACTGGTTCCTATAGCCTTGGTTGGCGGCTAGTCTAGGTGAATAAGAACCTTTATTCAAAACTGGAGAGGGTTGGGCTATCTTTTCCAAGAAACACGACGGCTCCTGTGACTAAAGTATACGTGGTGACCCTAAAAACCTAATGGATTATCAAATTTGTAATCGTGCTATCATGAAAATATCGCCAGTTTAATACTGATTAGTATCAATTTTATTGTATAAAAATTGATATAGTAAAGAAATAGGATATTTGATAAAAAAGAAAAAGGAACGTCTTTTGTAAATTAACTTTGAAATACTAGAATTCCTACTGTTTTGTAGAGTTACATTCTACCCATAATTCTCTTTTGAGGTCGATGCACCTTTGTTCAAATTTAAAAAAAACAAGCAGTGTTGTTATATAATGACACTTTCTGGAAGGTGTTGCTGCAAACATCCTCGTAACGTGAATGCTTATGAAAAAATTGCAGTTCTATTTGACAATAGAGTTATTGGCAATACTAAAGAGAAAGAAGTTATGACTAATCTGTTTTGTGACCAGAAGAGAATCACAGTTGTTTCGCAATGTTCCCAATATTATATCCTCAAGGATGCACATGGCCCAGCGGATAAAGACATTGGTTGGATACAGTGACTACACCCAAAAGAGTTGTGAGTTCAATACGAGGCCACGATGAACCAAAATTTGGAGAGTTGAGTTAAAAGGAAATAACTGAGGTTATAACCTCGGTAGACGAATTAAAAAGGTTCGGTCGAAATTCCAATCACCTGAAGAAGGCCAGAGTGTACCACGTTGTGAATATGGCAATGAAGATGAGGATAACAGTTCGAATAATGTCAGTCAGTTATGTGCCATGCGTGATACACGCTTAGTCGATCAAGTATCTTTCGACACGTGACTGACGAGGCAGATTTTTTCACGCAGTAGGTTGTCATTTCTTTCTGCAGTAAACCAATTGCCAACCAAGGCTATAGAACCTGGTATTTACCCATAGTTGGAGGGAGAAGAAGAGGATTCATACCTTTCTTAAGGATATTAGTCCGTAAGTGTTGTGGAGTATTTTCACAGTGGAGGCTTGTATTTCTAATAAGTCGTACAAAACGTTAGGAACTTGGAAAACAATAGTCAATGACGCAGCAAATCTAGTTGTGATTGTTGGTACTTCAAATGTCCGAATCTTGACTGACGCGCTCAACACCATTCTGCCAGACTTGCCACTGCTACTCCTACTTATTATCTATGGGAGAGTCCATTACCAAAGAATAGGTACTATGGCACAAGTGAATGTAATGGATTTTGACTGAAACTCGAACTCGGCTCTCCGATTCCTCAATCTGAGTCGTTATTCATTACCTCCACTGTGCAAATAATGTAAATAATGCAAGTAATATTGTTTTTAACTGTTAAAAACACAGAACAAAGCTTTTTCGGGTACTGACGCTTTTAAAGATGAGTAGATTGAATTTGAACGATGCAAACAAATGTCTCAGTGCAGTTGAAAGACAAGATAAACAATTACAACCGTTAATGTTTGGGAAGTTGATACTCAGAGGACAGTAGGTCTCCAAAGATTATGATGCGTTCAAGAAATTTCCTCTATAGCGAAAGAAACATCCACTACAGCGATTGAGAAGGAAGAAATCTATGTTGCAAACTAGATTTGGATTTTTAGAAACTGTCTGTTCATTTTCAAAGCTCCAGAGCCACTCAAGGTATAAAGTAACTGAAGGTGTTTTTTTTTTTTTTATGGACGTCAGAGGAGGAAGTAAGCCTAGATTATGACGATATGTAGAACAGATAACGTTTAACTATAGACTTGAAGAAATTAAGTTTGTAGTGATAGGTTAACACCCACTTGAGTATCGATTCTAACAGTGAATCCCGAGGCGAGGAAGTGAAGTCTGAGCAGCCGTAAACCAGATATTTCCATAATGGTCCTTTTCGGCATGAGGGCGCATTTGGAGACTTTCAATAACAGCAGCAACTAAAATGGATATCACATGTAACTTGGCGAGAAAATATTGTCATAACCAGGATGATGACGTTTCACACTACTTCGAAAAAGATTTTAGGATGGAAATCACAACTAAAAAATGGAAAGAACTATAAGAGTTATTAGACTAAGAAACTTATTTTCCTGAAAAATTGTTTTAATATAATGATTTTATAATTCCACCAGGCTCTAATATTGCCATTGCCATTAGAAATGAGGAGAACAGACACCACACTTTGATCCCAGCCCAAAGGTTAGGAAGTGAAGAAAAGCGTAACTCCAGTAACACCGTCTGATCGATTGGTGAAAACCGAATTCTTCCTAAGGAAACAGCTAATATTATCATTATCATGACAGATGAGGAGAACAGACACTACACTTTGATCCCAGCTCAATGGCTAGGGGGTGAAGAAAAGCGTAACTCGTGTAACACTGGCTGCTCGGTTAATAAATGCCGAATGTTCCCTTATAAATAAACAGCTAATATTACCATTGCCATTAGAATTGAGAACAGGCACTACACTTTGATCCCAGTTCAATGGCTAGGAAGTGAAGAAAAGCGTAACTCGAGTAACACTGTCTACTCGGTTAATGAATATCGAATCCTAACAAATAAACGGCAAATATTACCATCATCGTGACAGATGAGGAGAACAGATACTATACATTGATCCCAGCCCAAACGCCAGGGAGTGAAGAAAAGACTCGAATAACATTGGCTTGGTTAAGAAATGCCGATCTTTCCTTAATAGGAAATGGCTAATATTACCATCAAAATTAAAGAATAAGAGAACAGATACTACACTTAGTATTTGCTTGCCGCCTCACAGTATTTATTCTGCCCCCCACCCCCACTTGGACTATATGTGACAGAAGGGGCAGAGACAGGAAGAAAAATTCCCCTCAGCCACCGCAAGCACCGATCCCTCACTCCGGTGCAATGTGAGGGCGCAACCTCAGCCAGCTGTTCCCCAGGGCTGGGCACCTTTCAGTATTATTTTCTCAGTTGCCCTTCTGTCCTTTGACAGAGAAGCCCCTGAGCACACTCTGTCCAAGGATAGAGACGCAACTGAGAGATGATAAGTAGACGCGACCCTACTGAAAAAGAGTAAGGTACACACACGCTGACAGGGTATGACAAAAGGTCAGTTTAATGCGAGGAGCCCGAGCTCGTGCACCCAGGACAGGTACTAAAATAGTCCAGCCCCGGCAACGGTTGGTTGTGTTGGCATGGATCCCTTCTCTTTTCTGTAATGAGAGAGGCACAATCGCGGGCAGCTGTTTCCCGGAACCGCGCACCACTCGATATTTTTTTTTAATTTCGCTCTGTCTGCAGACTGTGACACAAGTGAGAGACAAAATGCAGCTTATTTCAGCCAATGACTGGAAATGAGAAAGAGCTTAACCTGAATGACACTGTTTGCTAAGCTTAATGCATGTCGAATATTTACATCTTAGGAATAACAGCAAATATTCCAAGTGTCTGCTTCTACTATTAAATCTTGTGTACCTATCATCATTAATACTATTGTAATTATATTAATTGTAATTAAATTAAACGTAATTAAAATACGCATTACGTTTTGACTGAACTTTGTGTCCCTACATGATAGCGTACTAGACGACTGGACGTATAAGGAAACCCCAAATTTTCAACATAAAATATAGATTTTGGACTATATTCTCTGTACAAGACGACCCCATCAGATCTTATTTGAAAAGGTATAGAATTTTTTAAATAAATTTAGTCAGCTGTACTTTCTTTTCACTCAAATTCCAATGAAAAACACTGGGGAGATATTGTCAATTAACTGCTACAATCTACAAAAACTTATGAGTGGGTGTTGTATTTTAGCCTGAATGACTTTTCCCCGCTAATCAACCACTCGTTACACTGTTCTTGAATGGGATCATTAAACGGTTCGTGGAGACACACATTGAATTGTGTTTTTGTTTAACTTCATCGAAAAAAGGAGTTGAGGCAGAGTTTAGGCTACTATCAAAATTCTGCCGTGACTACAACTTACCATAAAACACAGGATTTAAGGTTTAAATGTTATATCTGGAGGGAAAGACGATCCCCTATTTGGAAAGGGAGTTAAGAATAAAAGGCTGCCTTGTGCACTAATATATACGGTATATCTTACAGTCAACGATGAAATTATTCGTAGACACATCTATTTGAATATTTTTATTCGTACACCCATCTATTTGAATATTTTTATCTATTTCTAAGAATCTAATGCCCGGAGTTTGGCAGGATTTTTTACATGTTAATATGCACAAAGACGAATATAAAACTCAAATGTATTTTGATTGAATATATTAAATAAATTCAGTCAGCTTGTACTTTCATCTCACATAAGTTCTAATGAAAAAAGCAGTGGTGAGATATTATCAATTAACTGCTACAATCTACAAAAACTCATGAGTTGGGTGCTGTGTTTTCGGTATGCTATTACGGTAAGGTGAATGACTTTCACCCCCTAACCAACCACTCATTCTACTTGTGAATGCGATTTTTAAACGGCTTGTTCACACAAACATCCAGAAAATCTACTATTACCATTATCCTACCAAAATATACACTTACCATTACCCCTACTAAAATCTACACTTACCGTTACCACTACTGCAATCTACACTTACCGTTACACCTAACATAATCTACACTTACCGTTACTGCTATCACAATTTACACTTACCTTACTCCTAAGATAATCTACACTTACCTTTACCCCTACCACAATCTATATTTACCGTTACTTCTACTGCAATCTACACTTACTCTTACCCCGACCATAATATACACGCCCCGTTACTCCTGCCACAGTCACACTTACCATTACCCCTACCAAAATCTACACTTACCATTACCACTAATACAATCTACACTTACCGTTACCCCTACCACAATCTTCACTTACTATTACTCCTGCCACAATCTACACTTACTGTTACCCCGACGAGAATCTACACTTGCCATTGCCCCTACCACAATCTACACTTACTGTTACCCCTACTAAAATCTACAATTACCATTACCTCTACCGTAATCTAGACTTACCGTTACCCTACCTCAATCTACACTTACCATTACCCCTGTCACAATCTATATTTACCATTACCACTACCACAAGCTACACTTACCGTTACCCCGACCACAAACTAAACTTACCATTGCCGCTATCACAATCTACACTTACCGTTATACCTACTACAATCTACACTTACCGTTACCCCTCCACAATCTACACTTACCGTTATCTCTACCTCAATATACACTTACCGTTACCCTACCTCAATCTACACTTACCATTACCCCTCCCATAATCTACACGGTGAGCTTATCATACAACATATTATATAAGGTAAGTGTATTTTTATCACTCTTATTATTTTATTATAATAATGTGAACTAGGTTGTGTCGAGAGTTAACCAGTCAAGGACCAAAGAGGCTCTTATGCTAACAATTTACCATAAACCACAGGATTTAAGTTTCACATTTTATACCTGAAGTATAATACGGCCTTCTATTTGAAGGAGGGTTTTTTTTAAGGTTAAAAGGTCGTCATGTACTCCGACATATACGGTAGCTCGAAAATTAAACTCACAAGCGAGAACTTTTTGTTAGTAACAAAGAAAATATTGCTGAACTGCTTTGCCATAACAATTGTCTTAAATGGCAGTGAATGCTGGACAATTTTCTCAAAAAAACAGATTTGAGGCAACAGAAATGTGGTTCTACAGAAGGATGATGATAATTCCAGCACGTAAGCAACAAGGAAGTCATTACGAACGTGTAAACAAAAAACGTCACGGACATTTAAAATAAAAGGGAAAAAAAGAAATTTCTAGAATACAAAATGAGGAAGGAATTCATTGTTTTCTATTAATTAGATTTATCGAAAATTTTATAGGGAAAATTTCAAACCGAAATTCAGCTCATAATTGCACCGGATGAAGGATTTGTTTAAAACCCGTGATCTCGCTTAATCTGACGTCACGTAATCTCTCCTAATCTGACGTCGCGTGATCTTGCTTAATCTGACGTTACTTTAATCTTGAATGTCTCAACTTTTTCCAGAATATCCATTTCCTCGAGACTTTGACACAGTTCTTCTAATCGTGAACGTTCATGGATCTCCACGACTTCCTGTCCTTCATAGCTCTTAACAGCGTTTGTCGTTTCACTATCCCTCCCTTTCAGTGGTCTGCCTTTGCTCAAGCTCTTTAGAGAGATTACTGGCAATTTCTTTCCGTTGATTTTACTTTTAATATAACTTGTAGGTGTCAAATTTTCTAACCCTTTTTCTTCATTTTGTGTTCTATACATTTCACCGTCCTGGGTTTGACGATAAACTATAACCGGCAGTAAGGCTTCTGATCGGGAGATTGGAGGATATGATGAGCTTGGAATCACCTCTTAGTTGCTGTTACTCCGAGGTTCACCCAGACGCGGAATGGTAGCACCTGTTAGGGTCCCAGCTGTGGCCAAATAGGGATCTTCCAAGCAATAACCAGTTCATTTTTATAATAAAATGAGCAACAATGCATTTTTATAACAAAATGACAATGCAACAGCAAACAAAATATAAAAATATTTTTTATAATAAAATCACCAAAAATACATTTTATGATATTTAAACTATATACTGTAATTCCCTATGTATAATACGTATTTTCTTTCTAAAAAATAATAAGCAAAATCAGGTGTGCGTATTATGCACAGCTACAAAAATCTTTTAAAAATTACCGTAAAATAAAATCAGAATTATCATAAAACTAAATTAGAGTAATAATAGTCTATGTTTAAAACCATTTTTTAAGAAGCGTAGGAAATGCTGGCCATAATGAAATTGGAGAGATACAATTTATAGGGTTTGATTACCAAATAAGTGGTGCGTATTATGCGTGATTAGAAGCAATATATTATAGATAAAGGCGTATTATACATGGGGAATTAAGGCATCTAAAATACCTTTATTCGAAAAGTATGAAATTATGTACAAAATATATTCAGTTAAATCCATAAAATTGTATTGAAAATATGTAGATGTCAGCAATAAATAACCCCTAGAGGTTGCTTAGCTTGTCGCTAAACAAAAAAAAAAAAAGAAATATAAATTTCAAATCTGATTATATGTTTTATTTGCTTCTATTATTTTTTATTTGCTTCTATTTCTTTTAACTTTCTCGTTGCTCGCGGCACCGATATTCTCAGCTTCATTCTGTAGAACCATATCTTTGATGCACCAAATCGCCTCTTCATCGTTTGGAAATTGTCCAGCATTCACTGTTAGGATTGTTATTACAAAGCAGTCGAACTTTCTTTCCTTTGTTTCTAAAGACAGTTTCCTGTTTCTGAATACGAAGTCACGTTTCCATAATCTGCTAAAACACTTCGCAATATTTGAATTCTTGTACTTGTTTAATATTGGTGAATAAAATAATCTACTTGAGGATTCACAGCTTTTCAATACTCAGCTTTGGTGTTGATATTTTTCCCCTTGTCACTTTTCTTCATTTATCGGTATTGCGTTGGAATATCAAACACTGAATTTTGTGAATATTTCTTTCGTTTCCTTTTTTTACTTCCCGACATTTTTTTCTTTCACTTGAGTTTAAATCTTTTCTATTGATTTATTCAAAATTCTTTCTGTGTCTAATTTTTAGTTTATTCCGAAATCATTTCGATGTCAAGCACGAACAGCACTTAGAAAGTTTCGCTGTCTTGTCGTTGCATATAAAATTGGTATGCTTTAAAGTATCGAGATCTTTGACTCAAGTCCTCTTTGCCTTTCGGCATTCTCTTACAGAATTTGCTGACACTTCAATTGAAGATACCAACTGTTCGAAGAATTAGAAGTAGAAATTAAATTCTTCATGAACGTTAGGAACCATAGCTTTCTCTTTTCAATCTATATAGTTAACCCATTGATTTGCAGAGGACAGAAATTTAGTTCCATCAATCAACTGCGGATGACGGATATTTCTACTGCAGTCAATTGGACAACTCCATAAAAGCCACCAACGAAGTTAACTTAACCAACCATAATCTAAAATTCATCAACACTTTAAAACAAATATATCCTCAGCACGAAACGGAATAGCAACAACAGTAAAACAAAGGTAGAAATATGAAAAATAAATTGCTGAAAATGTCCATCACCGAAACATCTCAAAAGAAAACTCTATGAGCATTGCAGGGGCCCATTGTATAATGACACTTTAAACGCAGTGGTAGATCACTGTAAAATATATGGCCTTAATTCAGAGCATAGAAATGACAGACAGATTAGTAGGAAAACAATGCACTAAGAAAAAATGTACTGAAAATGGCCTGATCTCAAAATTCTCCATCGTCATCTTCAAACCGTGCTTATATACAGTATTATTAAATATCGCAAAAGCATCAATAGTACACAGTGCACGAACTAAGATAGAGAAAAAAAAACAAAGATAGTTTCGGAGTGGGCTTATTTTAAATCCTGCACACTTTAATAAAAAGAAAATATGAATATATATAGAGAGTCATCCACAGACAGACTGTTTAGCTGTATCACAGCTCTTCAGTGTGGCTAGACGTCCGGTTGCCTCTAGCTAGGATCGAAACCCGACTGACCTCAATTCAGTCGGGATTCTACCACTAAACCGTTGGCACATATATTGGCCGTTTGCATATATATATATATATATATATATAATCAATCATATATATATATATATATATATATATATATATATATATATATATATATATATATAATCAAATGGATAAATATAGTTAAATGTATGAGCAAGAGTTCTTATAAAAATACTTATATGTATATACTCTATAGTGTAATAAAAACACTAGTCAATGATAAATAACAGAGATAATTAATAATAAATATGAATAATATTGAAAATATATACGTAATACACTACATTACATTGGTTACGTAACTCTGAGTTTTTTATACGCACCTGAAAATTGCTTTGCAATTTTCAGATGCGTATTTTTAAAATACCTGACACCTGGCAAAAAATTGCCTGAAAACATGAAATTTAAACACGATTTTAAATTGGTCTCAGGTTTTTCTGTATTGCAACTAATGATGTTTTCAACGATTTTCCTCGCCTATTTTTTTACTAATATATATATATATATATATATATATATATATATATATATATATATATATATATCTGATTAAATTAGAGATATGATGGAAAAATAAATAAAACTGATTTTCAGTGCCTTTCTTTTATTTTCGAGGCCAATGGCAAAATTCTATATGTTCATTAGCCTGAAAGTTATTTTCCATTATATTTTTTCAAACTTTAAATGTAAACGGTTGACAATGTGCTGAGCGTTCATTGATTTTAAATTGGTCTCAGGTTTTTCTGTATTCAATACACCTTTTAGCAGAGTCTTCTTGAAATTTTCAACGAAGACAATGAGTCAGTTTTAATATCGTTCCTTCAATGGTATATATTTTATATATATATATATATAGGGTAATTTAGAATTATATTTCTCTATTTCTATTAATATATATATATATATATATATATATATATATATATTAGGCATGTCTGATTAAATTAGAGACATGATGTCTGATAAATTTTTATTTTAACAAAACGTCCATTCATACTCATTTATGGATTTTTGTTTGTTTTTCAAATAACCTTCCGTGTATTGATGTTAAATTCGGAAGAGAGAAATACAGCTTTTAAAATAATCAGTTTAAATTTCTTTATATTTTCATTTCAAAGTACTTTTTAAAAATTTTCAGATCTTTTTACCTTGGAATATCATCTTCAGGGATGCAAGTAGTACAAAGCTATATGTTCATTAGTATGAGTATTTATACAAACTTGTGCTTTGTTTTCCATTACCGTAATTTTTTCATTATGCATTTAAATGTAAAACGGTTGACAATGTGCTGAGCGTTCATTAGATCTTGGAAGTTCGAAAGTACTTAGGAAATGAAAATAATAGAAATTTAAACAGTTAAAGAAATGGCCAGACGAAACGCGATAATGGATGTCATTGTTGTTGACTCACCATTTAATATCAATACACTATTTGATACATAAATGTTATTCAGGTGTTTATAAGCATCAGTTTTAAACGCAATCTTCACGCCTAAAGATTGTGTTAAAGCATGTAACAGACTGCGCCAATCGACATTGACGTCAGAGTCCGGTTTAATATTACATGCTCTCTATCTCTGATATTGGGCACTTTTATTCATATATATATATATATATATATATATATTTTGCTGTTTCTTAAATGGTGTAGAGTTTTTTTTGCTGATTGTTTGGTTTGTATTATAATTAGAATTATATATATATATAAATTTCTCTATTTTTATTATATATATATATTTGTAGGTTTGTGCTCTGCTTTATATGGTGTTTATTTCTTTCTCTTTTTATTGGTATTTAAGTAATAACTTTCCACAATATTTCGGTATTGTTTTTTAGTAGTTTGCTTTCGTTTTTAAAGGTAATTATTGTTAATTTTTCCTTCAGACATAATTTTCAGTTTCTGCTATTGTTATTATGTGGTGTGCTCTATTTCTGATTTCCCATTTAATATTGGTCGTGATGTTATTTTCTTTTTCATTCCATATGTATTTTGATAGGGTTGTGTTTTTTGTATCTTTCTGTTTCATATGATATGTTGTGATTGTTAAATCTTTCTTTGAAGGTTGTTCGTGTGGCTCTTATGTATTTTTTCATCATTATATTATTGTTAAGCGGACAGTTGTCTTTGTTTCGACAGTTGTATTTATTGATGCTGTTTTGTTGGTTTGCGTTGTCATTGTTTACATCTATATATATATATGTAATCCAAATAAAGTTCAGGAAAATCAGAAAAAAAAACATCCCTAGCTCATTCAAAGTTTGGAAATAATGTAGAAGGAATCTGTCTTATAAAAACAATAGTACAATGGCTTGCAAAGGTCTACACCCCCTTTGAAAATTTATATATTTAAAAAGGAACAAAACATTTTTTCAATTCCAATGATTGTTAAATAATAAGCAGATCCATCATACTTTCGTTTGATATAAAAATTACATTTTAAAAATTTTCACATTGATTCTTAAAATCATATAACTTCGAAAAATGTCTTTGAAAAATTCTACACCCTCTCCAGATATTATATTGTGTTATCACGTAGTTTGTCATTGATGTATAAAAACCAGAACAATCAAAAGTGACATGTGTGTTCTAGCATAACAAATAAACTTGGTCAGTCTATTATTTTGCTAAATAAGGTAATTTAACTGCCTAAAAAATCATCCACCACATGGTTTCTTGGCATGTTGGTCTCTGGACTCTGACTGTAAACACAAGGTGTCCAACTTGGGAAAGAAAATGGGCAAGCCTCTGTCTCAGGAACTTAAAAATCTTATTATTCAAAAGTACAATGAAAATAATGGCTATAAAATATTGTAAAAACTTTAGAATTGCTTCTAAGCTCTATTAAAACTGTAGTTAAGAAGGGGTTAGTGAACAAAACCACTGCTACCCTACCAAGATCTGGGAGACCGAATAAACTTACCGGAAAAGCAAAATCAAAACTGGTCCGGGAGGCAATATCCGACCCTAATGCAACACTGGAAGACTTGAAAGCTTCAGTTTCCAGTACTGGGACAGATGCCCATGCATTTACAATTTCCAGACTATTGCACCGGTCTGGCCTGCAAGGGAGTTTAGCTAGAAAAAAGCCCTTTCTGAAGCCTATACACATGCAAGCTAGGCTAAACTTTGCCAAAAGTCACATCAATGATTCTATGACTAGGTAGCGAAAGATTTTGAGGTCAGATGAGACCAAAGTAGAGTTATTTGGAAGAAAATACGAGACGCTACGTTTGGCGGGAAAAGGGCACTGCTCACCAACCTCATTACACCGTCCCCACTGTAAAGCAAGGCGGTGGCTCGATCATGCTTTGGGGCTGTTTTTCAGCTACAGGGACTGCAGAGCTGGTAACCATTCAAGGTGTCATGGAGAGTGTCAAGTACCAAAAAATATTAGAGGTAACCCCGCTGAAGTCTACTAGAGCTCTGCGCTTGGGTCGCAATTTCAAGTTTCAACAAGATAACGACCCCAAGCATGTGGCAAGAAGCAATAAAGCTTGGTTTGCTCGCTAGAAAAGCACAGTTTTTGAGTCGCTCAGTCAGTTTCCAGACCTCAATCCTATAGAAAATATAGGGCGAGATCTAAAGCTGGCAGTGTACCGAAGTTCCCCATCCAATCCGACACAGCTGGAGAAGTTCTGCATTGAAGAATGGCAAAAACTGTCAGCAGACCACTGCAGCAAGCTCGTGGAAGTCTACCCGAGGCGTCTGCAGGCTGTAATTGACGCAGCAGGATCATCCACAAAGTATTAACTGAAGACATTCCAAAGGGGGTGTAGACTTTTGCAAAGACATTTTTCAAAATTATCTTTGTTTAAGAATCAGTTTATATTTTTCATATGTATTTTGTGTATTAAATAAAAGTGTGATAGTTCTGCTTATTAAAACAAATTATTGGAATTTAAAATATTAATTGTTCCTATCAAAATAAACAAAATACATCCACTTTTCAAGAGGGTGTAGACTTTTTGCAATGCACTCTATATAAGATGCCTATAATATAAAAGAAAAACTGGAATTTGAACTACGATAGATTTATAATTAAGAGCAGATTACATTAAGACACGTCAACATACAATCGTAATTCCAATTGTTGTTGTTGTTATTATTATTGTAATAATGAAATTTGTTATCCGATTTCCGATAAATGAAACACGTAGCCGAATAAGAAAGTAAACAGCACAAGAACAGTAAGCTTTCATTATCGAAATTGCAAAAACGAATGTGATATTTATGATGGTCCGGTGCCCCTTCTGTTTCAAAGTTCTTGATAAGATCCAGAGACGAATATGCAATGTAATTGGCCCTGATCTGGCATCTCGTCTGCAGTCGCTCACTCACAGACGTGCCGTCGCTTTCCTCTGTCTTTTTTACAAATACTTTCATGGTAACTGTTCCGATGAGATGCTTTCGCTGGTTCCCAGACTTCATGAATTTAAGTGTTCAATTAGGTTGGCATCGCGCTCACATCCTTTCACTGACGAAACTGTTAAATGTAGCCGTCTCTTCTACTCCAATAGCTTCATGTCTCGCACTTCTCGCCTGTGGAACTCCCTCCCCTTTTCCTGTTTCCCTGGTAGCTCTAATCTCCAACTATTCAAATGTAATGTCAATGGACGTCTCCAGATGCCTTGATCTATCCCCTATCCTTCTCTTCATCCTTTCTTCTATCACTAATATTTGCTCTAGCTCCAACTCTCTGTAACCCCTTGCGTGCTAGTGGCTTCCCGCCTTGCGTTGGGGGTGAAACGCTTAAAAAAACATAATATTAGAGGGAATAATACAAATTCAGAAGGATATATATCTGTGTTTCATTAGTTATGCAAAAGCATTACAGATGATTCGACACCAGGGTCCGTTTGAATTGCTAATAAAATTTAATTTCTTTGGGAAAGATATTTGGATAATCCATAATTTATTCTTGGTGACAAGCGCTTGAATATGGATAGAAAATGAATTCAGTAAATACACAAAATATAGAAAGGAATATAAGACAATGATGTATCTTTTCATCGGATTTATTCATCTTTATTTCGATGCTATCAAGTCTTACCAGGATGTATTATTAACGGACACAATCTTAACAGCATAAGATCTACAGAAGCAGTAACAGTAAGGAAGTCGCAAGAAATCTTGACATCAAAATAAAGGAAGATAAGAAGAAATGACTAAACATCAATTGTACGACATAACGGATAGTTGTCAGCAAGGAAAACAGCCCAAGATGCGAGCTACCGAATTGAAATAAGAAAATGAAACAAGTACCAAAATCTTAGAAAAGGATGAGAAATTCGAAGGTGCATTGAAATGGTAAAAGATGCCTTTTAAAGACTGAGATAAGTATTAAGAAATAGGAAAATTTCGTTAGAAACTAAGAGTTTTCAGCTACTATTATCATATCAGTCCCCCTGTTTGGAAGTAAATGCTGCATAATTTTCAGCAATAAAATGGATCAAATATGGCGAGTTTCTCCTCCCGGCGATTAGCGGAAGGAAACAATGCATGTATATATATATATATATATATATATATATATATATATATATATATATATATATATATATATATATATATATATATATATATATATGTATATATATTAATAAATATGGCAGTTTAATTAATATTGTAAAAAAATCTGGTTGAGCCCTCTAGGGAAACATTTGCTTTTCAAAAACAACAAATTGAGTTCTATGAGCTGCTGGCATGTTTCGTATACAGGGAGACGTTAAAATTCACTTCCTTCCCTTCCATGCGACGATGGTCTAGAGGTAAAAGGTCTGACTGATGTCAGATACGTTGGGTTTCGATCCCTGCTTGAAGCAATCGGACGTCTAGCCACACTGAAGAACTGTGATACAGCGAAACATATGAAGAGAGCGGCTTCTACTGCTATTAAGCATTACTCTTCACGTAAAATCGAATTGAGTTCTATGAGCTGCTGGCGTATTTCGTATAGATAAAAACCTTAGAATTCTCTTCCGTGCGAAGAGGGCCTAGATGTAAGAGGTGTGACTGATGTCAAATCAGTCGGGTTTCAATACCGGCTTGAAGCCATCGGACTTCTAGCCACACTGAGAAGCTGCCATACAGCGAAACAGTCTGTCTTTGGATTAATATATATATATATTCCAAAAAATTTAGGATGATTGGCCCCGCAGATACATGCGACAACACCAGTAAAGTTGAAGCTAGGACACAAAGATGGTTACTTGCTATACATAAAGCTAACCTTATCCCCAAAGACGTTTACAACAGGGTGAGACCGACTGGCTCACAACGTCCTTGCATGTATGGACTTCCTAAAGTACACAAGGAAGGAGTCCCCCTTTAGACCTATTTTGTCTATGGTGGGATCTGTACAACATGAGTTGACTAAATGGTTAGCTGAATTACTCCAACCTGTCTCGAAGGTTCTTTCGGACTATAATATTTCTAACTCCTTCCTTTTTTCCAAATTCACTAGAGGTTTGAATATTCAGTCTGAAGATAAATTGATGGTATCATTTGATCTTACCAGATTATATACCAATGTCCCATTACTTGAGACCATTGGCATTTGTGCCGATGTTTTATATAGGGGTAATTTGGGTCCCGCTTGCATCCCTGAAGAATTATTTTTAGAATGCATGCATTTGGCCACAGAAGGTGTGGAGTTCAGCTTTAATGACACAATGTACGTCCAGACGGACGGGGTTGCGATGGGCAGCCCTTTAGGTCCCGTTTTAGCCAACATCTTCGTTAGCTATTATGAACGAATCTTATTTGATAAAGTCCACAAACCCCTTGTCTATATGAGATATGTGGACGATACTTTTTCTATTTTTGATTCGTTCATAGATGCCACTAATTTTCAAGCTCAACTAATTTCTCTCCATCCTTCCCTTAAGTTTACAATGGAGATTGAAAAAGATACAGCTCTCCCTTTTTTGGGTGTACTGGTTGAACGTAGGGACAGGGCTTTCACCACTAATGTTTTCCGTAAGCCCACGTTCCCTGGTCTCTATACGAGCTGGAACTTGTTTGTCTCTAAGTCTCGCAAAATTAGTCTAATTTCGACTTTGGTCCATCGTGCTGTTTTGATTTGTTCCCCTGAAACGTTGGATGGAGAACTTACTAAAATTCGAAATATTTTCGTTAGTAATGGATATCTCATCAATATTATCAGGCGTGTGATCGATAACAAAATCAGACGTCTCAAGGAGCCTGTGACATTCGGTCCTAACCAATGCCCTGTTTATTTGAAGTTACCTTGGCTTGGTAGGAAATGTCAGCTACTATTGGACAAAATTTCAGCGTCTATTCTGTCCACATACAAAGCTGTTAAGTTGCGCGCGGTTTTTCATACTAGAACCCTGCTTATTTTCATAAAAACTCTGTTGTTTATAAATTTAAATGCCGTTGTGATGCGGTTTACATAGGACGTACTAATCTATGGTTGGAAACGAGGGTGGCGCAGCATGTTCCTGCTTTTGTACGTTCAGGCAGTTCCGGCCAGCCTATAAGAACAATTCTGTCAGTCCATGAATCAGCAATTGGGCAACATTTGCTGGACAATAACGCTTGTGTCGCTGACTACGAAGACACATGGTTTTCGGTAATACAGAGCGCTCGTTCTATTGACATCCCCCCCCCCTCATTCGATTTTAATTAATATATTAAAATTGTTTTTAGTCGAGTTCCACCTTTCCCTCCTCAGTCACTTTATTGCCTTTGTATTCATTTATATTAAATATTGCCAGCGAATATCTTTCACAAAGCGTTGGCCGAAAGGTGCCTTAGATATGACGCCCACTTTCTTCAAAGCTATATATATATATATATATATATATATATATATATATATATATATATATATATATATATATCCACAGACAGACTGTTTCGCAGCTCCTCAGTGTGGCTAGATGTCCGATTGCTGATTATATATATATATATATATATATATATATATATATATATATATATATATATATATGTAACGTGGACACAAAATCAGCACTACATGGTGACAGTCCAAAATCGCCTGAGGCGTAGAAATGTCTATGTGTCATTACATTTTGCATGCCCTTTATATATAGGGTAATAGATACTGAGGAATTTTGAATAATGGGGTAAGAGGAAAATTTACTCTTCTTTTGATTAGGGATAGTATTTAATATTAGTTATAGGCCAGACCTTCAGTTTTTCTTTATTTTCTCAATCGAATTTGCCCCAAGCAAGACAGTAAAGTCACTAAGACTCAAGGTGTTACTGAGTGTAAAAAATTAGAAACCGATACATTACTAAGGAGCGGGAACAATAGAAGAGTAATCAGGAAGACAGTAGATGACGATTGACATTGCAGTGAAAATTTTGAAGAACAAACTTGACTAGAAAACATGAAGCCGGGAGAGAGTTCCACAAATGAGAATAGCGAGAGAAGAAACTGTTAGCATAGAACTTACGGTTGCATCTACCCAATTCAACTGTTAATTGATGACACCTCGTTGCTAATCTAGTACTGCGCTGAAATTCATAAAGTCTATGTACGATAGCCGAAAGTAATATGTATTTTGTGTAGTATAAATATGTGGCACAAAGCCAAAGGGGGTAGAAAAAATTCTAGTCTTCACTCTGTCTTATCTTAAGCTTAGTTAGCCACAGTATTTAAAACAACACATTCTTACTTACCATTCTTACTACAGTCGCCATAATACCTCAGAGTCTCTATGTAGTTCTAACTTGTTCCGATATGTTTAATAGCGAAAAGTTCATCCGAAATCTTACGAAGAAAGTATTTACAGTAAAGGCATAGGGAATCTACATTATGGTGGGAAGTTGGAGTTGCCAGCCGCGCGTCGTAATGTTGAGATGTGTAGAACTGTGATAGAAGAGATTCTTGCTGAAAAGCTGATCTGATAGCCTGAGACGTCTGAAGTCGCAGATATGTTGTTCCAAGTATTTCCTACCTACCCACTTTGACCATGCAAGTGAATTCTTGAATAAACAGCGAAATATATTCGATTGATTAGTTTTCTACGGCTTAGCAACGCTTTCGGGGTTATTTAAAGCCAGACAATATTTTTAGATTATAAGATTATTTTTTGTTTGTTTTTGGAGATAATAATTGTTTAGTCAAGGAAACCTTACTAATTAACCCACCATTGGGGGGAGATTAGTTGGATTTATACCTTTCCCAAGGCTATTTCCGCGTAAGTGTATATAACGAACCCGACCAGAATTGGAACTTGACACTCGATTAACAATTCCGAGTCATTATCCATTACACTACCTGCACATCCAAGCTTACTGCACCTGGTATTCTCAAGCGGTCACCCATCTAGGTGCTGACCAAGTTTTACATTGCTTAACTTTAGTGATCGAAATATATTGGCGATAGGGTTCGAATTGTCATTTTTCGACGTAGCGTTTATTTTCATCTTTCGTTACCTTGTGAACGCACACTTTTCCATATGCACAAGGAGACTAACGTGAATAAAGATACAACGTGGGGTTATATGTCCGGTCGGTTAAAAGCTGAAAGTGGACCCCGTTGTATGCTTACAATAATATCTTGTTTTCTTCATTATCAATCTCATCTAGCAAACACAACAGTGGCGTATGGATCAGTGAGAAATCTTCAGCCCCAAATCTTTCAAACCACTTTTATCAGTTTCGAGTTACAGTGCCTTCTCCATAAAAGTCAGACAACAATTTTGCGTTTGAATCATAAGTAAATTAATTAAATAAATATTCTCTCTTAACTAAAAAGGATCATATCGAACATGTTGCGTTCTATCTTTAATGTTAGGAACAATTAATAAAAATACGGAATAGTTGCCAATTTTTTCAACGTTTATGAAAGGTGAAAAGCGACCTTCTTGGCTGAAATAACTTTAAACGTCTTTAATATCGTCTGACGACAAACACAACAATTTATCTTGTTAACGAAATAAGAATATAAATTTGTTCTATTTTATGTGCAAAATACAGGGTGTCCCAAAAAATTTGACATAATTTCGCAAGCCAATAATTTTCGCAATTCTTGTTGAAATAACCTCAAATTTTCACAAAATGTATAGAAACAGATCAAATCAGATTTTATATTTAATGTTTTATTTTTGTTATGTCAATAAGAATCTGCCAGAGAGATGGATCGGGCGTGGTGAAGATGAAGACAGTTTTCTGATGAAATGGCCACCGCGGTCACCGGACCTATCCCCGTGTGATTTCTTTTTATGGAGATATGTGAAGGAACTGATCTATGTCCCCACCCACTTCCTGCTAGCATTGATGAAATCAAGCAGAGAATCATTTCCGCACTGGATAATGTTACCGAAGACATGCTACAGCGTGTTTGGTAAGAGCTTAACTACAAACTTGACATGTGCCGTGTCACAGGCGGCGCACATATTGAACACTTCTGAAATCGGTCCTATAATAAACTTATGATGTTCAACACGTAAACTATTCAATTTCATTGAGCTGGGCTTAGTAGTTTTCAAGATAATTGCTTTTAAAATGATGTCAAATTTTTCGGGACACCCTGTATATCTGCTTTTAACTACCAACAGACTGACAGTGTGAAATAGGGTTACATTATTCCTTATAGCCTATTAACTCGTTTACAACAAATAATCCTACTACACTCGGATCTATAAATGATTATCACGGATTGAAAACTTCTATAATACTCGATGACATTAGATAAAGAGCAAATGAAAACTTTTCAAAAAGTTAAGATATATTTACCTTATCACTCTTCAGCAGCCGATAAACATTTTTCGTAATCTGAGCGCCGTGAGCCTTTTTGCTTTTTTACTAGGCTCAAACAGTCTAGAACTGAAAGTTATATGATTCTTGTCTCTTTTTTCCTTTCATTTTGCCGTCATACTTGCCACAGTCTTTAATGAAGAGGCGATTATTCAAGGTGTATAATAGCGGGATTATAATGTTAGACGAGTTCTTCTTCTAAAAGTTCAAAAGCGTAAATGCGCCTAATAATTACCGGAGGTGTAACTAATTAGGATTCTTTCACTTTTGAAATGCTCACAGACATTTTCATTAACGTTCTGATTTTCTTCAGCACCTAATATCATTATTTCAAATTACTCCAAGAAGTTCCATGAAAGTCTTTGAGTAAGGATTTCGCATATCTCAATATATAAAACTTTTATAACCATAATTTTAACTTCGGGGAAAAACAGTTATTTTTCTTTTAATGCTTTCATATATCTTTTCATTCTTCCACTGAAAAAATTAATGTGATTAAATACAAGAGAATTTTTCTCAACCTGTGATAATCTTCAATTATTCCAAGAATATTAACACGACTTGTTATCGTATAGTTATGACGTCTTAAAATGCCCAAGTGGTTAAGACAATAGACTTCTGATCATGCGATCTAGGATCGAATCTCGCTATTGTCGATTTATGAAAGAGGGGACTTCTTGATAAATATTGTCATGGAGGAGACGATCCCGGAGGGCCGCACGGTTTGCGAGTGCCTCAAAAATATGACGACCCGATTTGTAAGTGAAACTGGAAAGAAAAAATTATTCAAAAGCCATTAGCGGTTGTGCTAGCATGAAGTCAACAGTCAGCGTAACCGAGGATTCGAACGGGTTGGCCCTGTTTTGCTATTGATAAACCAGATTGTGACTGTGCTCCCTCCCAGAAACTGTAACTCAGCACAATTTTAATACAGATCACTGATTAATTATTAGTGTTGAAAAACACAATGTGTTTGAGCTAGATGCAACGATAAGAATTAATTTGCTACCATGGCAGACATGTTTATTTTTATTTTATTTTAGTCAGGTTCGGAATAACACCACCTTTTCTCATAGTGGGTGTATACTTTTGAACTAAATACAGATGCCGTCTGGAACAGGCAGGCCGCTGGTAATTTTTTAAGTATGCCAGTTCAAATAAACGTTCCGTCAGAAAATTTTGTATATAAATGTAGAACAAAATAATTGTGCGGCAGAAATCTTTTTTTAAATAATGTGCCGTACCCAATATGAACCGTTGCAAAAAAAAGTTAGAGTATCATATGTGACTAAGTGACTCGAAATGATGTTTGGTGACCATTGTCATTGTTCCGTACTGAACCAATTTAATTGTCTCCAAGAATGTCTTTAGGCCAATACACCAAAGTTGGCCTGTCTCTGTATCTTATTAAAAATCTAATCAACTATCAATGCCTTGGATTTTTTTAAAATATCTCCGTTCCTAAAAGAATAACTCCGTTCCCAGGGCAACATACATAACTATAAAAATGTTTAAAAATTAAAAGAAAGCAGTTAAATTGATAACCATTTAAAATATATAACACATGAATTAATCCAAAACCAGAATAATATAAATACAGTAGAATCCCTCATATCCGGAAACCCTGATATCCGGAAACCCTCATATCCGGAAACCCTCATATCCGGAATCCCTCATATCCGGAACCCTGCATATCTTGACATGATTTTGATGGGTATATTTGAAATAATTGTGTGATATATAATTGATTTGAAATTTCTGTTTGTTAGGAAATTTACATTGGATAGTTGCTTATGCTTATTTCACCCTAATGGCTTGTATTGGGGGCAAAAGATGATGGGAGTAAAAGGAAATGATGACTACGAGACATAAGAAATTAACCCTACTACCAAAAGTATAGACAAAAAAGAAAAACAAAAGAAGGAGAGGAGTATATTCAAAATTAGACAGATACAAAGGAAGAGGAAAGCTAAGAAAATAGCATATGAGATGTTGATACTAATTAAGCCAATGAAATTATATTGAATAAGAGAATTCAAATTTGAACGGAAATGAAACGTCAACAGATAAATTGATTACAATGTCACATTTCTAATTTATGGCATTTTTTATGAAATCACATATTCAAAAAAATTATCCACAGAACGTAAATAAAGGTCACTTTGAGAAGCAATGAAATACTTAACAAAACCAAACTTACATTTTAAATTTTAAACTTTTATATTTTTACATTAATTTAAAATTAAAAACTATTATCGATAAAAGAGAAAAAATAATAATAATAGACCAATACATGGCTAAGCATAACACCAGTAATTTACGAATACTAACCAATAAAATACCTAAAGTTAGAATAAATCACTGATGATAACATTAAAATGTTTATATAAAGATGATATAAGATGAGAGATTATTGAGTTATGAAGTTTAGCAAGATTGTAAGGTTAATTTTTTAAAATTTACCGTAGTTTCATATCTTTGATTTAATAATATGTTACTATTGAAGAGCTTGATTATTTCCATTTTCTCCTGCAGACAGAGCAAGGACGGTTCGTTCATCGACCTAGAGATTTTAACTTCTTTGAGAACTTTTTCTTTAACTTTAGGTGTTTTATTTTCCTCTTTCAATTTCCAAAAATATTTAAAAAGTGAAGTCATATTTCGTTTATCTGCATTAGTAAAGAATGAGAGATGATTATAGAAACGTTTTTTTTAAATTGATTAAATTATATATATTAAATTTTATATATATATATATATATATATATATATATATATATATGTATATATATATATTAAAAATAAGAGAGGTACCGCAAACGTTTTTGGTTGTAATGTGGATTTTTAAAAAGAAAAATATTATGCTTTATTTTCCATAATTTAGTACACGTGTTTCTGGTCTCGTGACCGTCTTCAGGTAAAAGGCAGAGATTTCCACATATTATTAAAAATAATTAATTTTTTTCCTTTATGTTTTTCGATGTTAAATATTCTCCATATGAGACATTCTCTGTTTTTGTGTTAGTAATCCGAATGTCTTTCTTGAATTCAAGATTCGGATTACTAACACCTTTTACCGCCAGAAATATCATGTTTATACTTTCACCATCTTATCATAACTTAGCAACACATTTTATAAAGAAAGTTTTCTTGAAAACGACATACAACGATTTTTTTTATAAGAACTATTGTTTAATTTGCAATATAAGCACCATAGCCCCCGGTATTAAGAACGTACCATTCTGGTGTGAAATTGTCTGATTATTTTGAAAATGACATTAAAACATTGCGCGCGATTACCGCTTACGATTTATCGTCAATGTAAGTTCGATCACATTCGCGTTGTCCGGCTGCCATTACTGACGTTTTTTGTTTTTGTTTTTGTTTTTGTTTTATTTTTTTTATATACGTTTGCCTCGACTAATAATGTGCGGAAGATTACTTAGTCAACACCCCTTTTTACAGCTTTTCATATCTTACTTATCTTCATTACTGCGCAATTTTTGTGGATGTTATTTTAAATTGCCCTTTTTTTTTAATTTTAAAATCGATTTTTTAAAAATGAAGTTTTAAAGAAATAGTTTTTTCTTTTTGTTTGTTTGTTTGATCACATTCCCATTGTCCGGCTGCCATTACTGGCGTTGTTTATACACGGTTTCCTCTAGGAGTAATGCGCGGAAGCTTACTTAGTAAATGGCCTTTTTACAGCTTTTCGTATCTTACTGGTCTTGATTAGTGTGCGATATTCGCAGATGTTATTTTAAAAAGCGTTTTTTTTTTTAATGAAGTTTTAAATGAATAGTGTTTTTTTCTTTATTGTCCTTAATAATTCTGCTTATAGCTAATGAAACACAATCTCACCCTAAAATGTAATTTATAAAGTTTTAAATTCAAGAAAATTTCACGACACATAAAAAAAATCGTTATCTAAAAGGAAAAATGTTGTTTTTTTTTACTTTTTAAGCACGTAATTTTCATTTTCTTTTAATTGTCGGATTTTACGTGTTTTGCGTTTTATTTCGCGCATCCATTCCAAACTTCGTGCATTGCGCAGTAATCAAGACAAGTGAAGCTTCCGCCTCGCATCTTTTCTCGAGGCAAACGTATGTAAACAAAGCCAGTAATGGCGGACGTTCTGTATACGCGACGAGAAAGAAGTCGAACTTACATTGTCCTCAAGTTATCAAAGGTAATCGAGTGCAATGTTTTAATGTCATTTTTTAAATTAGTATTTTCAACAATATTTGAGTGTATATGGGTAAAAATTAGCATCTAATTATTTAAATTGGAAATTAACAGTAAGATAAAATCTAGTTCATCTTTTGAAGATAATGAGCATTAAAAGCGAAATTGGATTGAAAGATCTTTCATATCATAAAAGATTTTTGTTGTAGTAAAATGTGTTTTTTCGCAAAATACTTATCATATTACATTAATATTTGAAGTAAAATATATTATATACAGGACAGCTTTTTACAAAAGCCTGTTAATAAAAAAGGAATAATTATAGATTAATACAGTAAATAAATATTTATATATATATATAGTACATTACGATAAAGAGTATACATGTAAGTACGCCACTATCTTCTCGGCTAAATGTCCATTCGGTTAAATGTCCGAGTACATAAACATTTGGTTTTTCTAGACAGATCAGTCTGTACTGATGTTGCTTCAAATTTATAAAAACCGTTCACTTAAAACGATTTTCGAAATAGCCAGGCAATTTCACACCAGAATTGTACATTCGCAATACCGGGCGCTTATGCTGCAAATTAACTAAATTCTTTACTAATTTCTGCATGTTTTCGTAAATATACTTGTTTTTTATTTAAATCAGCCGAAGAAAATAACGGATTATCCGATTTGTTCGATATTTTATAATCCGACTCATGAAATTGTAAATATGAGTTTACTTAAATTTTCTGAGACTGGATATCATTTTCTCTTAATTGTCGAAGGAAAGTTTCCAAGAAAAAAAGATGAATGAAGATCGTATGCGTCAGTAAATGCGATGAGTGAAACTAAAGATAACGATAACCAACACATTTACTAGGGTGTCATATTTTTGTCATGCTTAAAGTAATAAATATTGACAGTTATTACCTGATTTATGTAGTGGGGGTTTTATCTTTTTCCCGCGTTCGTTAAAGTTCTTATTTACAATATATTGAAAGACTTTTTACAAGAGTAGCATTGAACTCGAATAGACACAACTGAGTAGTTTTCTTTCTGTTTATTCTACCGTAAAGATAGACAGACATATATATATATATATATATATATATATATATATATATACTAGCAGTATAACCCATCTTCTACCGTGTGTTTCATTTCTGGGAATTTTTAGCGTTCAATTGGAGCAGTTTAAGTTTATCCCACCCGAAAATCAATAATAGTAACAACAATTGGATGTAACTGAAGCACATCCCCAAATGGGTGGGGGTAACAATTTGAATAGGGGTGGCCCTGAAAAGGGCCGATCTTGAGTTCTCATTCTTGGAGAGAAGGAACTTCCATAGACCGACATAATAATAATAATAATATACGATAATATTTATTTATAATATATATATATATTTTTATAATCCTAATAATCTTTTGTGTTAGATTTCATCTCTCTAAATTTTGAAATTTGTTTTTTACAGGCATTAAATTTTGCCTTTGATTTGTGCGCAAAGTGTAAAAAAAAATCAGTTTTTTTTTCGATTTTCACCTTCAAGGTTGTAATTTTTTCCAGAGAATTTGGACTCAAAATCAGCACTGAAGAATTATCTATCAAAGAAAAAAAAATAATCGAAATCGGATGAAAAACTAAAAAACGCAGAAAAACATCAGAAACAACATCCGATCAGAGACATAACACATCATACGACTGAAAGCACACATTAGAAATTGTCAGTGGGATCTGCTTTGATGTGGACATACTAGAAAGGTTAAAGTTTAGAAAAATGTGGACTCTAAGGGACGTGTGGATCCTTCACAACTTCAGAAACGTGAATCCCAGAAAAAGATATGGAAGACCACGAATGCATCTCTTCTGGACAGTGGTTCGGAATTGTCCAGTTTTCGTTTAACTTTCTTTAGGTTAACGAAAGCTCGCTATCACTTCCGTAAATTCTCGTTGTAGACGAGACTTTGTAAATGCAGATACTGGAAGTAGTAACGCCTTCAAATAATACTAGCACTAATAATACTTATTCAAATGACAATTGCCGAATAGTATAATGATCAGTATAGAGAAATACTATAGTGGATAGGGTAGAGAATTGCGATCCATAGTAATGGAGTAATGGATAGTGGCTCGGATTGAGGAATCGGAGAGACGAGTTCGAATTCCAGTTGCATCCATTACATCCACTTACGTGCGAATACCCTTGAGAAAGGTATGAATTCTCTTCTCCCCACCCCCAGCTGTGGGTAAATAGCAGGACAGACTGGACTGGATTCAATAACCTTGGGTGGCAACTGGTCAATCCCAGAAAGAAATAGCAGAAAAAAAATCTGCCTCGTCAGTCATGTATCGGTAGACTCATGATCGCCTAAGGGTGTATCACGCATGGCACATAACTGACTGAACCTTGGGAAAGATATGAATCCTCCTCTTCTCCCCCAATCTATGGGTAAATAGCAAGACAGAGTTGGTTCTATAACCTTGGATGGCAACTGGTCTACCGCAGAAAGAAATAGCAACCTACTGCGGGAAAAAATCTGCCTCGTCAGTCATGTATCGGAAGATAATGATCGCCTCAGCGTGTATCACGCATACAGCACATATCTGATTGATAGTAATAGAGGATACTTTAGAAGGAGAGCTCCCTTGGTCGTCACGTCACTTCTATGTTTTCTTTATGATCACGTGAACTACTTAATTAAATAAAGATATCGTTCGTGTTTGCTCACTGGCGATCTATGTTCAAACTACAGTATCGGCAGCGACACTACCCTCCTATACAACATCCAGACAAAAGACAAATTTGACATTCGTTGCAGAAAGAAAAATAAAGCCTTTCGCATATCACTTCCGCTGTCTGCTTACACTCCCGATGAATTGAAGCGTTGAAAACAATATTTATTTATCCATTGGCATCGGATAGTTTACCATTTTGTATACTGCCTCATTAGAACGGGGAATTTTTTTCAATATTTCTTTGTGATTTAATCATGCGGAATATTATCAAAGGCTTCTTTTTATCGCCAATGAATTGCTTAGGTTTTTATATTTTTTAGCAGGAAATATCCAAGAACATCTTTCTGATGAACAATTGATCTTTATAGCCGTAGGAATGTTTTTACTCCTTTTTACTCTTCAGAGATAATGTTATTAGTTTTAATTCTTTCACATCAATGGAGGTGAGTGTTGTGTATGTTGTAGATAATTTGTGATTGGTCAGTAATTTGAATGTATGTTGACTATATCATCAGTTTCGGTAATCAAATCAGTAACGCGCGTCGCGTTAGACACTCTGGGGTTTGCTCAGATAGCATCAGAAAATACCATTTGTTTATGGTTCTTGCAGAGCGAAACAATTCTCTACCTTATCTTTTGCTGGGTGATCCATTTTTTTTATTTTTTAGAGTTATTTGGGCTGCTTTAAAGTCTGTATTTTTCCGTTACTGTTTCTCTCTTTCTTTCTTTCTTTCTTTCTGTCTCTCTCTCTCTCTCTCTCTCTTTCTTCACTATTTCCTTCAGTCCTTCTCTCTCTCTCTCTCATTCTCTCTCACAACCTTTGGTTGGTATTCTTGAAGAAGTGTATAGAAACCTTACAAAGATTGTTTGTACTGCTTTAATGTCTGCATTGTTCAATTAATGTTTCCTTCTCTCTCTCTCTCTCTCTCTCTCTCTCTCTCTCTCGTTCTCTCTGTGTATCTCTCTCTCTCTCTCTCTCTCTGTCTGTATGTATGTCTGTCTCTTTCTCATTCTCCCAGAAAAAACTATACTTGGTTTTATGGAAAACTTTCAAAGATCATTTGAACTGCTTTAACGTCTATATTGTTCCATTAATGTTTCTCTCGCTTTCGCTCCCTTACTTTCTCTCTCTCTCTCTCTCTCTCACTCTCTCTCGCTCTCTCTCTCTCTTTCTTTCTCTCTCTCATTCTCTCTCAAAATCTCTGGTTGGTATTTTTGAAGAAGTGCATGGGAATCTTCCAAAGATTACTGACACAACTGTAGAAGTATACAAGAATCTGTTCATCAGTTTATATGATGTTACCCATAATAGGAAAATTCCATAGGCAGACTAAAAATAACCTTCACCGACGTTGCTTAACTTCCATGATCGTAAGAGAAGCAGTATTTCAACGTGATATAATCGTAATGCCTAAAAGCTGAATGAAGAATCATTACCAAGAATTACGTGCAATCTGTAATGGAAAAGAAAACAAAAAGTTGTGCATCAGTTTATATTATACGATGGGATCCACATTATGGGAAAAGACCAAATGCCAGCCTAGTAAGAACCTTCATCGACACTGAAATTAAACAGAAAGAACTGAAGTCGATCAAATAGCACATTTTTATTTTTATTTGTTTAAATTCAAATCACTTCTAAAAATTGATTTAACCTCATCGGGGATTAATAGAACTACGAATTTTCTAACGGTCGAGGCGAGGAAGATTAACAAGGCATTAAGATTAACTCCACCTAAGATAGTTGTATGGACACTTCACACTGATTTCATTTAGAAAAGGCATGAAACCACATGTTTCTCACCTGTTCATGGATAAACAGTAAGACAGTAGGAGTGTGTTATAATTTTAAGGTATTCCATCTTGGGTATCGAGATAGTACCCGTCCCCGAAAAACACATACTTGCTATGGAAACCCCAGCACTATCCCTTGATATATGCCTTCCAGAAATACCTCCCACATAATGGTACTGACCAGGCTTGACGATGGTTGATATCGATGATCGATCGAGACCCTGACTTTCATGACCATAACCCCTATATGTTGAATGAAGAATCCTTACCAAGGATTATATGCAAATTGTTTCATCAGCTTATTCTATGGGTTCAAGGTTATGGAAAAGAACCTTCGTCAATTTCAAACACATCAGAACCAGAAAGGAACAACTAGATAGATGTATGTGTGTCAGAAATGTCTGGAAATATCAATAATAAGTGTACGTTTGAGATCAGATTTTAATGGTACGATTCATATTAGCCTTTTTCTTACAATTAAAAATTTCGTGGCCGGACATTTGGCCGACAGACATTTCTCCGACGGACATTTGGCCGATGGACACTTGGCCGATGGACATTTTGGTCGAGAGACATTTGGCCTAACAGACGTTTGGCCGAGAGACATTTGGCTGACGGACATTTAGCCGACGGACATTTGGCCGATGGACATTTGGCCGATGGACATTTAGCCGACCAACATTTGGTCGACGGACATTTCACCGAAAAAGTCCAAGTAAAAATACTAACAAGCAATACTTTAAGTATTTTAATTAGCAGTATTATAAGGTAGAATAGAACTAATAATTACCACTGAATTTCAAGTGATTAAATTACTAAATCTAAATTTAAGATTAAAAGTTTTCTTATTTCAATATTTGATTATTAAAATTAGTATTTTTACACAATATTTGAGTGTGTGTGGGTAAAAATTAGCATCTAATTATTTAGATTCGAATTTAACAGTAAGATAAAATCTAGTTCATCTCTTTAAGATAATGAGCATTAAAAGCGAAATTGAATTGAAAGATCTTTCATATCGTAAAAGCTTAAGATTTTTGTTTTAGGAAAATGTGTTTTTTCGCAAAATACTTATCATATTACATTAATATTTGAAGTAAAATATAATATATACAGAATAGACTTTTAAAGAAGCCTGTCAATAAAAAAGGAAAAATTCTAAATTAATACAGTAAATAAATATAAATATATGTAGTAAATTACGATAAAGAGTTCGATATACATGTAAGCATGCCACTATCTTCTAAATATGTCCGTCGGCCAAATGTCCGAGTACATAAACATTTGGTATTTCTAGACAGATCAGTCTGTACTGATGTTGCTTCAAATTTATAAAAACCGTTCACTTAAAACGATTTTTCCTGAAACAATATCAAATCATGCAGCAATTATCCCCCTTTCCAGTGTTAATTCGGGGGTTCCTTCCTAAAATTTTATATAAAGTAGAGTGAAAAGTTATCACCTTGAATATGTCCTTATTTTCTCTTCCAGTTACATGTGATATCCATTTTAGATGTCGCTGCTGTTGGTAGTCCTTGAGCAATGTGGTTTCTGTTTTTGGCAGAATTCTTTGTGATTGCGTAACGCTGGTTCACAATGTTAAAAATAGATGGCCTTTGCCAAAACCCACAGGCTTCACTCGCTCAAAACAATTTGAACGATTGATTTTAGAAAGCTTCTGAATACAGCTAACAGTTTAGATATTTCTGAACTGGTTTATCACCATTCATGACATCCAGATGAAAGTTTCGACGTGACGAGGCTATTTAAGGCTTTGTTTTGGCTTTGCAGTAAGCACTTTGTGTCGAAGGAAGATACGTTGCCAAGTTCTGAAGTCTTTATTTGAAGGTGATTAGATAGATAGATAGATAGATAGATGGATAGATAGAGAGAGAGAGAGAGAGAGAGAGAGAGATAGAGAGATAGATAGATATGAACAGAATGAGACAGATAAGAACAAAATGAGATAGATATGAACAGAATGAGAGATAGATAGATAGATAGATAGATAATGAAAAGTCTGAGATAAATAGGTAGATAGGAAAAGGCTGAAATATATATATATATATATATATATATATATAGATAGATAGATAGATAGATAGATAGATAATGAACAGCGATAGATAATGAACAGAGATAGATAGATAGATAGATAGATAGATAGATAGATAGATAGATAGATAGATAGATAATAAAAAGACTAAGTAGATAGAAAAAGACTCAAATAGATAGATAGATAGATAGATAGATAGATAGATAGATAGATAGATAGGCATCATTTATGATGAACTAGTAATGCTAATATGATAAACAAAAAGTTAATTGTGTGAGTTTGTTTACTATATGAATTTAATCTTGCGACAAAATGCTATAGATTTTTAACAAAAAGCTTTCTATTTTCTTCCAGAAATTTTCAATTATATTTGTTCTACTGTGATTGCTTTTGAATATAAGTGTTTTATCAATCTATTATCGATTCATACTTAATATACGGCGCCGACAATCAAGATTGAATGCGAACCAGTGAATTCCGTTCTCGGAAGCACGATCAATACTGAAGCTTCCCTCAACAACGAAATCAGCAAACGAATTATTTTGGGGGGCCCTGAGAAACTAATTGTTTGTCCAGAAATGCATCTAGCTTCGCACCAATTGCAGTGTCTATCGAGCGGGTTATCTGCACCACTATAGAATATGGATATCAAGTATTTGAGAAAAATTACAATGCCGACATTTCAATCATGCATATCTCGTAGAAAGACAACTGTCCCGAACACCGAAGCCCTGCTAGCAGCAGTGAGACCAAAATCGACTGGGTAGGCCTATCGCTGAGATGACTCGGTATGGTGAACTAAAATACGGGTAGATACAGCGAGGTGGTCAAAGATTTCGCTATTAAGACGACATCAAGAGCGACCACAAACGATGCAGATCGACGTAAACTGGAATAGTAGATAATTTTCCTATCGTCCGTTTCAAACTCCTCCTCGGTCTTTAAAACAGAAGTATCTGTCTATATTACTGAGATGAGGTATTATGTACACTATTTACATTATTCGGACTATTGTCCTCATCTTTATCGCCATATTTATTACAACGTTTCGGCCTTTCAGTATCTGTCTATATTTCTGAGATGTGGTATTATGTACACTATTTACATTATTCGGACTATTGTCCTCATCTTTATCGCCATATTTATTACAACGTTTCGGCCTTTCTGTATCTCTCTATATTTCTGAGATGAGGTATTATGTACACTATTTACATTATTCGGACTATTGTCCTCATCTTTGTCACCATATTTATTACAACGTTTCGGCCTTTCAGTATTTGGCTATATTTCTAATATGAGGTATTATGTACACTATTTACATTATTCGGACTATTGTCCTCATCTTTATCGCCATATTTATTACAACGTTTCGGCCTTTCTGTATCTGTCTATATTTCTAATATGAGGTATTATGTACACTATTTACATTATTCGGACTATTGTCCTCATCTTTATCGCCATATTTATTACAACGTTTCGGCCTTTCAGTATCTGTTTATATTTCTGAGATGAGGTATTATGTACACTATTTACATTATTCGGACTATTGTCCTCATCTTTGTCACCACATTTATTACAACGTCTCGTCCTTTCAGTATCTGTCTATATTTCTGTGATGAGGTATTATGTACACTATTTACATTATTCGGACTATTTTCCTCATCTTTATCGCCATATTTATTACAACGTTTCGGCCTTTCAGTATCTGTCTATATTTCTGAGATGAGGTATTATGTACACTATTTACATTATTCGGACTATTGTCCTCATCTTTATCGCCATATTTATTACAAAGTTTCGCCATTTCAGTATCTGTCTATATTTCTGAGATGAGGTATTATGGACACTATTTACATTATTCGGACTATTGTCCTCATCTTTGTCGCCATATTTATTACAACGTTTCGGCCTTTCAGTATCTGTCTATATTTCTGAGATGAGGTATTATGGACACTATTTACATTATTCGGACTATTGTCCTCTTGTTTGTCACCATATTTATTACAACGTTTCGGCCTTTCAGTATCTGTCTATATTTCTGAGATGAGGTATTATGTACACTATTTACATTATTCGGACTATTGTCGCCATATTTATTACAACGTTTCGGCCTTTCAGTATCTGTTTATATTTCTGAGATGAGGTATTATGTACACTACTTACATTATTAGGTATATTGTCCTCATCTTTGTCGCCATATTTATTACAACGTTTCGGCCTTTCAGTATCTGTCTATATTTCTCAGGTGAGGTATTATGTACACTATTTACATTATTCGGACTATTTTCCTCATCTTTGTCGCCATATTTATTACAACGTTTCGGCCTTTCAGTATCTGCCTATATTTCTGTGATGAGGTATTATGTACACTATTTACATTATTCGGACTATTGTCCTCGTCTTTGTCGCTATATTTATTACAACGTTTCGGCCGTTCAGTATCTGTCTATATTTCTGTGATGAGGTATTATGTACACTATTTACACTATTCGGACTATTATCCTCATCTTTGTCACCATATTTATTACAACGTTTCGGCCTTTCAGTGTCTGTCTATATTTCTGTGATGAGGTTTTATGTACATTATTTACATTATTCGGACTATTGTCCTAATCGTTGTCGCCATATTTCTTACAACGTTTCGGCCGTTGTACGCTCCGGCATTGGAATATCGAACTTAACCTTTTATTTCGCTTGCTGGGGTAGACTGTTCTAGTTCCACGTGCCATGTTTAATGGATGTCAATTATCAGTTATCTCTTGTTAATTTCCCTCAGAAAGTTCTCAACTGGGCATTGAACTCACACTTTTTGGATCCTGTCACTGCCCTCAATGACATATGGCACAGTGTATAAAGGCGTAGATTAGATTGGATCCGTCATATAACCTGACGTGTTTTACTGATTCAGCCACAGATGAGCGTTTCTGTTAGTAAGGTCGATTTTACTGTTTTTAAACTACAATGCACCATGATTTCCTCTCGTACATTTATATCTGCTCGATGTGTATCCAAATGTAAACAAATGACGTCACACATTATGAAATGGATAAAGTCAGACTATTATTTTAATACATTTTTATGTTTATACGTTCTTTTTTTATATAGATACAAATATTTAAGTAAATTCTCTGTTTATAATAAACAGTATTTGTAAATATTTGTATCTATAAAATAGAACATAACGAAACATAAAAATGTCTTAAAATAAAGTTTATTCTTTAAAGCAATATGCTTAGGATTGTTTTCGTTATTAAATCATTTTTTGGCTTGTATAATGTACATATGTAGACCTATATTAATACCCTGGATTAATAAACGAATTTTATTACTTGCTTTGTTAAAAGTTTTTTAAAAATCGACTTTTTTATGGATACGTCTATTTTTTTGCCTCGTACTATTGATGAATCCTTTTCTTGTGTCTTCGTGGAATATGAACGACAGTCGATGAGAAATTATGCTAATTATTTAATTTATATCATAAAATGTTTTTAGCTTACTCTTCATCAGCTTAAAAAAGTCAGAAACCTTTTGATGAAACTTCTACGCATCATCATACCAATAAAAACCAATAAGGAATCTACCAAAGGTTGCATACACTATCTGAAAGGCAAGCACGGTTTAGTGGTAAATTAAACAAACTGTGTACTAGTTTATGAAATAGGAGTCAAATTAAAGGACAAGATCAAGAAGGAGACCAGGAAGAGTTCCCAACTCATCGATGGAATCAGAAAATATGTACTGAGTAAAGTTATGGATGACAGAAATATTGTTATCTTAATTTCAGTGATGAGGAGTTATCATTATTTACACTATCGATATTCGAACGATTTTCCTCATATTTGTCTTCGAATACAAATAGCGAAAATAATGATAAATCCTCATCACAGTAATTCAAGCAAAAATTATCGAATCAGTATGAAGCCAGTGTGATTCACCAATGGATTCGGTCGGAAAAGTCCATCAAAAACTGTCACCTAACATTCCTATACAGATTCAGAGACCTTAAGTTAGTTCTACTGGGCTTATCAATCAAGACATCGGTTAGTTCCAGGAGAACACAAAGGGTAGTGGAATGAGTATGACATACCCTCGTGAAGGAAAGGATTCTCCGCAAAGAGAGAAAACAACAACGAAAATGAGGGCAATAGTCCAAATGTAAATAGTTCAAATAATAAAAACACCTCATCACAGAGATACAGACATAAATTATCGAACAGTTATGGACTCGATTGGATATATTAATGCAGGTGGTCGGAGAAGTACCATCAAAAATTGGCACGGATGTCAATGCACCTGCCATTCTTATACAAGTGATAGACCTAAAGTTAGTTCCAATCGAGTAATCAATCAAGGCATCGGGTAATTTTAGGAAAACAAAAAGGGTAGTGGAAAGAACATGACACGCCCTCCTGTGAAAAAGGATTCTTCACAATAGTAACATCAGTTAAAAAAACAAAGATGAGGATGATAATCCGAATATAAATATTGTAAATAATGGTAGAATTAGTTCAAGAGAAATGGTCTGTTGACATCAATGCTAGATGTTAACTGAAAACGACATATGCCAATGAAGAACTTGAGAATAAATTACCAAATATCATGGTCACAATCTGTGAAAATCGATTGCTGTAGAAGTAAACAAAAAGGTGTGGATTATTGGAATCAAAATTAATAACAGGATCGATCTCTGGATGACAGAAAAATTGGAAAGTACCATACAACCATTTTTTGTTGGTACTTCTTTCTTTGGTTTCTGCTTTTCCTTAAATAATGTTTCGCTGTTAGTTTTGGAAATATTTCTTTCTTTCCAAAATGTATTTCTTTTCTCATATCTTCCTTGTGTTTTCTTTGCTTCCATTATCTTCGGAGCACCATAAGTCATTTTTTTATATATATTTCATTTTTAACACTCCCCCTCCTTCCAGTTTGTAGTTTAAATTCGAGAGTATGGCCTAAATTCCTTAGTCGGCACTAATCCTGAGTGACAAAGTGTAGATGTTGTATTTGTCGTATTGTCTGGGCGTTTGTGAACTAAGTTCGTTTTCTCGCCCCTCCTCACGTCTTTCGTACACTGCATATTTATATTTTCTGAAATCTCGTAGTCGCCGTGATTTTGCGTTAAGTTGTCAGCATAAAAACAATATGGCTTCCCCACCAGATTCTTTTTTACGTACGGACGTCCATGAAGTAAGTTTTTTTTTGTTTTTTTTTTAAACTACACAGTTACATTCCTTTTGCTATTTCTTCTGATACTGAAGATTCTTCTCGCAGAACTTATTTCACTGTCTCATTTTATGATAATGAAGAATTATGCTTATTTTCGTTCGATTAGCTTTTATTGTCCTCCTTTTGTTTTTCTGGGGGTTTTTTTTGCATTAATGTTATGACTAAAGCAGACTATATTTTTTTCATTTATTCAGGATAAATTCAATCAAAATTTTCTTAGTATTTCGTTAATTGGTTTTAGCCACTCATCTAAAATTTATCATGTGTTATTTTGTGTAATATAGGAATATAATTGTCGCTGCCGACACTGTAGTTTGAACACGGATTGCCAGAGAGCAAACACAGGCGATCCTATTTTGAATAAGTAGATCTCGTGATGGAAAAGGAAATGTATATATGGGAATTAGCGTGGCGTCTAATGAAATCCCCATTTCTAGTCTATCCTCTATTACGGATCGCTATTCTTTTCTCTACACTATTCTCTATACTGATCACTATACGGATTACTATTCGGTGGTTACTATTCGAGCGATTATTATCGAGCAAGTACTATTAGTGCGAGTGATATTCGAAGGCGTCTGACACCAGTATTGTTCAACGGTGTTACTATACTTGTATCTGCGATTACAAAGTCTCTACTACAACGAGCATTACAAAAGGGACAATGAGTATTCGTTGACATCACAAAAGTGGCAATTTTGTTGCTGTTTTTTGTTTATTTTGTTATTTTTTTTGTTTGTTCTCTCATGATCTTTGTTCTTTTATTTCTTCAAATTCCTGTAAATGTATATTTTTTCTTTTTCTTCTTCTTCTTCTTTGAACTGATTTTCTTCTTTCTGTCTTTTTTCTAGTCGATCTATTTTATATGTTTTATTAGTCTATCATCATTAGATGTCTTCTTCCATTAGGCTTTTAGTTGGATACATAATGTCAACAATGCTTTTTTAGTCGATATTTCAATTCTGATTTTTTTTATATAATATTTAAGTTTTTAACATATTGATCCTCAAATTTTACCGTTTTCATTTTGGCATTTTCATTCCTTGTGATATTTCAAGAGAGTTCTGAGAATTCTGCCCACAGAACATCAATTTCTTTGACACGCCCTCTTTGCTAATAGTGACTTGTTTAAGTTTATTTCTTTGAGCATTTTTTTTTCATACAATCTATTGCAATATTGTTCATGGCGTCTATAGTAATAAGTATGACTTCATTATTGTTTAAATTCAAACCAGTATTTTTATTTGTATCATTATTTGTACCTTTGCCAGTCCGCCAATGATGTCGCTTGTCATTTTTTCAACTTCATTCTTATTTCTCTAGCTTCTTGCATTTTTTCAAATACTTTTGGCTCTTGTCCTCTCAGTTTTCATGTATATTTTTTATCAGTCTTTCAATTTTATCAATATAAAATATTACTGTATAATACCATATGCATTTTCAATTTTTTAATCATTTCATTCCACGCAAGGAGATAAAGCCAGTAAGACGCATGGAGTTACTGAATGTGACAGAAATCGAGAAAACGTCATTGCAGTGAAGGGTTCAATAAAGGAACTGGATTTAAAAAAAAAAAAAAAAAATACACACGATGACGATTGATGTTGCATTTAATTTTTTGAAGATGATACAAGAAAGCAAGTAACTGAAAGAGATTTCCGGAAAAGAGAATTACGAAAGGGGGGGGACCATTAGAATAGAAATTGCGGTTACATCAAAGCAATTCTAACTGGCAAATGATGACACCTACATGCTGGTCTAGTACTGCGCTTAAATTCATAAAGTCTAGATAATAAAGTTTATCAGAACAATTACCATGAAAATATTCCTAGAAAAGCTAAAGGGGCGCTATCATTCATTATTCACTTCCATTTTAAATTATTCTTCTAGGTCAATGCGTTTTCTTTAACAATGTTACATTTTAAGAATACTTTTTTTTAATGATGTTGCTTTTTTATAATACATTTTAATAATGCTACCTTTTTAATAAGGTTTCATTTTTAATAATGTTACTTTTTAATAAAAATACTTTCTTTAATAATGTTACATTTTAATAATGTTACTTTTTAATAATATTTTTAATGTTACTTTTTAATAATACTATTTTAATTATGTTACTTTTTAAAAATACTTTTAATAATTTTACTTTTTAATAATACTTTTTTAATAATGTTACTTTTTAATAATACTTTTTTAATGATTTTACTTTTTAATAAGACTTTTTAATAATGCTACCTTTTAATAAGGTTTCACCTTTAATAATGTTACTTTTTAATAAAAATACTTTCTTTAATAATGTTACATTTTTAATAATACATTTTTAATAATGTTACTTTTTAATAATTTTTTAATGTTACTTTTTAAAAATACTATTTTAATTATGTTACTTTTAAAATACTTTTAATAATGTTACATTTTTAATAATATTCTTAATAAAAATAATGTTACTTTTTAATAATATTTTTTTTAAATAATGTTACTTTTAATAATACATTTTTTAATAATGTTCCTTTTGACATTTATTAAATTATTATCGACATTTTTTTCTGAATTTCTACAAATTGTTCCCTTATGGCCTCTATGTCTCAGTAGTAACGGTGAACGTGATAAAATGTTCACAGTTTAGGTTTTCAGGTATATAAGTACGTCAAATACTCGAAAATTTATACCGTTAAGGATTATAGGGTAGGTGTATATATCAAATACCTAGAAAAGTTGAATAGTCCTGCATTGTTCAATTGTTCAAGTCAAAGGAGAGGGCTTCTTTTTTTTTAATCTAGTTCATACAAGAGCCTGACAAGATAGAGGGTTACTGTATGACATTATTTTAAGGGAAGGATAGAAGAAGAAGAAGAAGAAGAAGAAGAAGAAGAAGAAGAAGAAGAAGAAGAAGAATACCTCCTCCTCCTCCTCTCTGTGTTTATCATGGTGAGCGGCTTGGTGAGAGTAGTCGTGGCTCCAGGGGGGCACAGTCCTATGATTACAGAGAACTCAGTATGAGTTCCACCACGGAATATGTGAGCAAGCGGCGCTATATTGAGTCTGATTTGCAATCTCTTCCGTGGGGACAGTTGGTATTATGTTTGCTTGACAGCCTAACTGTCAGGGTTTCAATTCTCGGTAGAGTGGATGCGCACTGCTGATGAGTCCCAAATATAGGAAGAAATGGCCGTCCAGTGCATTTTGTTGAGGTTTCTATTAGACTCGATGAATATATATATATATATATAATTTTCCATTGCTCTGGTTAAACAGAAGAATGTTTTAGCACACTAATCGAGTATTATACATGCACTAATCGAATTTAAGTATATAAAGTTTTTATACATTTATACGAAAATAATATATATATATATATATATATATATATATATACTTCCAATTTTCGAATAAATTATAAACACACACAAATATATATATATATAATTTATTCGAAAATTGCATATGTATATATGTACAATCATGAAATGTATATATGATAAAAATATAGTTTTAAGGTGCGCTATATTTATGAGTTAATGTACTCAATATCAGGGATGGAGAGTAAATTTAAAAGTGAACATTGAAGTCAACAGCCAGCAGCGAGTGTGTGTTTCATTTATCCTTAAAGGCAAACTTCAGGCATGAAGATATATATATGTGTGCTTTGAGG